>WMED01003442.1:0-18197 GCA_019650415.1 Pipa parva
TCTCACAGTAAGTTAATAGGGGGGAAATCTCTCTTACTCCTGCACTAGCTTTCTCAAAAATAACAGGAATCTTTATTTACACTAATTAAGCATTTCTTAATTAAAAAAAAAAAAACAGTTAGATAACAGCATCCCTTTAATTTATTCGCACGTCACTAGGGTGACCACAAACTGCCTTCTCTTCATATTCCGGTCCCGCAACCCAATATTTAATAACGTATGAAAGAATAATTGGTGCTGTGCAGTTGCTGTAATTGTAGTATTGACCTTAATAAATAAAACTTCCACCCTTGGATGTTCATTTCGATATTCTCTTTATTAAACCTTGTTTTGCAAGTGACGCACATAATTACCCCCAGCTGAGTTAACGTATCACATATGAGCGAACGCAAGTCTCAGCAGTCATTATACGCCTGCTCTTCTCCCCTCGCAAGTAAAATGACTTCTCCTCTTTCTTTCTTTTTTAATTTTTTATTAATGATCATAATTAAACGGCGCCCCAACTTTTGCTTTCGTAGGATTTTGTGCGAACGTGCATCGAATATAAAAAAAAAAAAAAAAAAATTAAATACGTTTTCAAAAAACTTGTTTT
This sequence comes from Pipa parva, assembly GCA_019650415.1. Taxonomy (NCBI): domain Eukaryota; kingdom Metazoa; phylum Chordata; class Amphibia; order Anura; family Pipidae; genus Pipa; species Pipa parva. Next base: position 593 of record WMED01003442.1, read on the forward strand.
GTAGTCTTAGTGGATTGGCAGAGGATCCAAAAAATGACATCATAGAGACAAATAGGTTTTGGCTGCATTTAGACATGACACAATACAGTACAGAAAGGCTGTGAATTAGTTTGAGAGCTACTTGATCTTTAATGGTCTGTGTAAGTTTATCCATAAATCATTTTCACTTCGAAGCATTCTCCCTGGTTGTAGAAAAGGGTCTACACTTTACATGGTGCCAGTTATTAACTCATTCAAATGAGTATCCATCACACAGCCACACACAGGCACACTGACTATGCTAGTTCATGCTACTGGCCCAAAATAACCTTTATTTAGTCATTTGGGCTGCCAAATAATTGTCGTGCTCACATTTGCTTTCTAAGTGAAGGAACCTACATCCATGACTGTTTTACAAGTAGGTTTTGTAGTCTCGTCTATACAGTATGATTTCAAATTCAGGATAAATTGGACTTTGCACACATTGTTTACATAACCAAGTGTATTGTCTTACAGATCTAATGATTGTTTTCATTGGCTAATCCCATACAATGCATTTTATCCCATGTGTTCCACGTGTTCAAAACACAGGTGCCAATAGATTTCTCTGGACACTATGATCTTAAAACATAACTGTTCTGAAAGATTACTTTTACGGAATGAAAACTGGGAGTGCCTAAAATGACAGTCGGAAGTCGTGCAGTTACAACAAACTGATCTGGCACACCAGGTTATCTATGGCTGTATAAGTTTAAAGATCTTGATGAACTACTTTTCCTGAAGTTCCTGAAGGCACTGAGGTTGTATAATCTGTTAATGAACTACCTATTTAAGAAGGTTAAAGATCCATCAGCGATCTCTCAATACTATTATGGGAAAATCCACGAGATTACTAACTAAAAGAAACTTTTGCTGTTCTCTCACTATCACATATCTCGATTGTATTTTGGTTGCCAGAATAGTTATAGGAAAATGATACTAGCTACATTTAGCAACATGTCTTTATTGAACAAAAACCTCACCTTTCCCTTGAAACGCATATATGTGTAACTAATTATTAAAGGAACAGTCCGGCCGAAAATTTAAAAAAAAAAAAAAAAATACATTTGTTTATTCTAATTTATACCTTTTATTAAATATGATTTATTATCAATTTTTTTTTTTAAGTTAAAATTCTTACCTGTAAAGAAGTGCTATACAGCACTTCCGTGTTCCATACCCCATCCTCAGACACTGCCGGCGACTCTACGGCATCAGGATCAGGCGATCCGTCTCAGGAGCGAATTCCTCTCCAGTCACACTCCTAGTGAAACACAGTATCGGCACTACAATGAGAATAGTAATGTATCATGGTTTTTACTAAGATATATTGCTGGCATTGTTAGTTTCTCCTCTACATGGTTCTTGTTGCGAAATTTTTGCCCCTATGTATGTATATATATGTATGTATGTATAATTTTATTTATAAAGCACCACAAATTTACGCAGCTCTGTACAATTCAGCGATACAAGTACAATACAGACAAGGGAAAAGTGCATTAAACAATACAAGTAGAATATAACAAGGGTACATCAAATTAAGTGCTAGGTAGTGATTGACACAAGAGGTTGGAGGTCCTTGCCCCATGGAGCTTACAATCTAAGTGGGAGGAAAACGATTGACATCAGTAATGAAAACTGAATTGACAAAATGATCGCTGATAGCTATGGACACCTAAACTGGGTCCATAGGGGGTTATTGACTAAAGGCGTAAAAGTGTGAATTTGCCAGCTAACGATGGTTGCACATTACACAATAGTCACGACTTCATTATGGGAATATTGTCACGGTCACAAATTTACTATTGTCGCAGATTTACTATGGGAATCCGCTGTTTAGCAATGTAAGTAAATCCAGGCTGCTCACCCTATCAAATGGAAACCCCCATTTTATTGCGGAATAAGTTTACACAACGTTTTGGGGGCAACCGCTGATGAAGGGAGGCGGTTGCCCCCCGAAACGTTGTGTATACTTATTTAGCAATAAAATGGGGATTTCCATTTGATATAACATGGTGATAGGGTGAGCAGCCTGGATTTATTTGCATTGCACGATAAGGTGAATGTGACATGACTGTTTAACGGTTTCAGTCCACTGTTTAGTGAATAAGGAGTAGAGAATCAGGGTGTAGCTACCCCAAGTGATGAGAATTCACACAGACAGCTAAATTCTCACTTTAGTCAATAACCCCCCTAAGTCTCCAAAAAAAATGGACACTTAAGTAGTGCCTTTAGTCTCCAAAAAGGCAATGTTGGCTGCCACTGCGAGACTGCTTCATCAAATGCTCCTGTGCATTTGCCAATATCTAGTGTTGACTTTTACTGGGGCTCAGTCAAGTTCAGAGATTTGGCCTCTTGTTTATACAGGCCACGGATTCCAGTATCTCCTCATTTATTCTACTAATTATTGACATGACCACCTAGAATAATCCCCATTGAAATAACCTCTTTAAAGCTGCCAAAGTGGCACTAACTGAATAATTTTTTTGCCATTGCCCTATAGGTCAGTAATCTAACTCAACTGTTATAGGGCTTCCCTTCCCAAATATTTCCCTGACTGTAAACTGCAAACAATATCCAAATTGTACGAGAATAGGGGTTGGCAAAGTGCGGTTCGTGAGCCTCATGCGGCTCTTAAGCCCGCCTTGTTGTGGATCAGAGTGTATCTCCCTAGCCCCACCCATGACTTAAAATGAATATTTTGATTGGATGTCGGCAGGTCATGTGATCGGGAGCGTGCGCTCCTCCCCCTTTGCAGCTCAGAGAAAAATTTCACTGGTGGAGGAGGGAGCGAAATGGCTCCCTTCTCTACAATGTTTGCTGACTCCTGTACTAGAATAACTTAGTACCCCACACTGTGAATGCTATCAGCGCTCGGTATTTGCAAACTGCTTGCTAGTGGTATTTCCTAGGTCATGGATGGCAGTGATGCAGTAGTGCTATTAATTAGGCTAGTGATGATGTAGCAGTAATTTGACCTAATTTATCCAGACCATATAAGAATATTAGTGGAGCATGGATGTTGATTCGCTTGTAGACTCCCGAATTGGTTGCATATTCACCACTCAGCAGAGTTTGCTCAATAAGTGAACATGAGGAAGTGGAGAATAGATGCAAATTCAGAGCTCTACGCGACTATTTGGTCTTCTCAGAATGTGTCCCCAAATCTTTGACTGGCTACTAACACCAGGTCTATAAACATTCTAATGCTCTGCGCAAACTTGCCCTAACTCTGAGTATAATGACTAAGCGCAATGCGCAAAACGCGTAGGCATTGCGGCTGTTGTTTTTAAGATGTTTTTATTTTGTTTGCCATTGTGGTAAAATAAAGTGTTTGACTCATTTGGAGTGCCGGAAGCCATTTTAATTATATTTGCTACAGTGATGTGAAAGTCTGCAGCTTCCTGAGCTCCCGGCTAATTTACAGCCTGAGGGATTGGAGCGGTGGTTCTCTGCTGTAAGTACACAACCAGGTTACTTAACAGCGACCTTTTTGGCAATTTTCTAACTGAATATGTTCTATTTGCTGTGGGTTAGTGCGTGCTCTATTGCTTTGAGTGGCTACTTGCGCTACCTTGCTGCAACTCAGTGAATGACATAATGCTGAACTGTTTCTTTAAACTGTATCAATGAGCTCGGATACCAACTTCAAAATTATTCTTGCGGATTTGCTGTCTTCTTTCAAGATAGAAAAAAACCATGATAAAAAAAAAGAGAAAAAGAATGGGATTCGAGCAGTATAATGAGAGATCAATGCTGAATACATTCTTTTCTGAGCATTAATAATATCTAAAGTACTCGGAAAGAGTTACTATGAAATAGAATAACTCAATTCATTAGTTCCGTAGCAAATGCTTATTACATCAGTTAATAAAAAAGTTTCAAGCAAATTCCTTCTCCAGATCTTGTCTCTAGTAGCTGGAAATTAGTGTCATAATCTGCCTCTTTATTAAATTAATTTTTGATGTCATTTCTTTCATTATGTAAAGGTACATATTTCCCAATTTCTTGGAATGAAGCAAGTAATCAAATTATTTACAAAAATAACAAAATTCCTCTTGAAACGCCAGTCATTAATCGCACAGTAAGAGAAATACGTTCCTGATAAAGGTACAACTATCTTTACATTTGTAGGCAGATCACTTATTTTAGGAAATCACCATTTCATTGTAACTATCATTGAGATCAGTGGGGTTATATTATATATTCATATGTTGCCCAGGGTTCGATTAAAATGAGTGATAAATTATGGAATAAAGGAATTCTCCTTGAGGACAAAAAATAAGTGAAATTTCTACAAAAGCAAGGCATGAAGGGTAAATGTTGTCATGCTGTAAAAGGAATATAATTTTTACCCCAAGACAAGCAGTAGATCAGGCTGGTATTAGGCGATATAAACTGGTTATTTGCCCAGGGCCCCACAAAACTATTCTATTCACTTTCTCTTCATACCAGAATATGGGGTTCTAATTTCAGTGTTGCCCAAAGCCCAACTATGTCTAAATTTAGTGTTAAGTTGGGCTACAGTTCCTATGTTTGCACATGTGTACGCTTCTGAGCACCACCAGAGTTAGCTCAAAGAAAATCCTCTAAGTTAAAGGTGATGGAAAGTAAAAAAAAAGTATTTTTTTTTAATTTCATTATTATTAATGCCAAAGAGGTATTGTAGGGGCAAATCTAAAGGCGAAATTTATTAAACTCGGAAAGACCGCTCTGGGTCTTTCCGAGTTTACCAAGAGAAATCTTGCATCGTTCTAGTGACATCGTTCTTGTGATTTTTCAAAATCTTCAATGGAAAGTTAGCCATGGCACTAATGTAAAGTATGGCTACCTTTCCTCAAAAAAAAAAATTGTTTAAATTGAGATTGAAAAACTCGATCTCGACATCTTGAGAAATTTTGCAAGTACAATGCATGATTTCTCCCAGAGCGGTCTTTCCGAGTTTAATAAATTTCGTCCTTTAAAGAGTTATAGACATTCCTGAGTGAAAGATATTTATTAAGAGTCACAGGGCTGCATTGTTATGTTAATTTACAGGAGAACGGTGAGCTTTAAACAAATAGAAGGCATGTTGTCTATGCTTTAGTGTCCATTTAGCCAATGAGAAGATGTTGAGTGCCCAGACTAAGCTTGTTTACATTGGTAAAGAAGCAGATAACTTTAGTTAAATATAGAGGAAGAGTATATAAAATAACTGTCGCTTTAATATGAGATCACTTAGGAGAATGCATGACTATTTTTTATTTTTTAGAAGCAAGTAGACTCCATCAGTAGCCGTACAAGATTACAGCGAGGACAGTAAAGATGTGGAATGTCCTCATCAAAGATGTTATTGACGATAAACAGTTTGGTTTAATAAGTGGTTGGATGCTTGTTTTGTAGACTACAAAAGAGACTACTGTATATTACTGGGGACTGGACTGACTGCATGCCTTAAGTAAGAAGGTAATTTTTTTTTTCTTTCCTTGGGGACAAATTGGCAGCAATATCAAAGACTTATTTCACCTTCTGGATCAAGCACACACACTGGGTGAGGTTGTATCGCAAGGGTTGAAGCAGATGAGAATGTTTACAAGCCAAATTACTGTGTCACTGTGCTACCCGTATTTCGTAAAGTAAAGCCACTTATTTCATAGGAAATCAACATGTTTTTGGATTTACCTTTTTTTTTTTTTTGCTGGTTATATTAGCATGCAAGGTAATAAATATCATTAGAAATTAGAATTGTAATTAAGATATCACACGTGACGACTGCGTATAATGTTTGATTGCTGGTTTAGTTACAATGTCTAAAATTGTATTAAATAAATACCAAATCTAAAAAAGGCACAGTAGCGAATTGTAATATATGAATTAACGATTACTACTATTTTTACTTAAAATATACAGTATTTTGTGGTGGTTACTCTCTCTATCCCTATCACTGATCTACTGCCTTTGAATGCTAAAGCTGTATTAAGTTTGATGTATCATGATGAGCAACCTTTCAGATTACTCTTTAGTCCACGCCATAGGATGGCTTCAATCTCATTCAGTTTGGTCAAAGCCCAGTTACTCCAGATTTGGTGTTGATCTTCCTATTCTATTCAGCAACAATCCAATTCACCTAGGTTTATACAAAACAGACACTTAAATCTGAATAGATCAGCTAGAGCTCAGAGATCTGACAGAGGTTATCCTTGGTCAAACCCTACCAAGGGAAATCTTGAAGAGTTAACATCTGCTCTCTCTTATCACATCTCCTTACTGCAGTCTCATGTACACATATCAAATGGGGCTCATGACATAATCTCTTGGGAAGTTCATAATTTTTCTAACTGACCCTTTACACCTGTTTACTATACTACCAAATAAAATTCTTACAAGAAAACATACACGGGATGAAGCAAGTTAGAAGATTTTTTATATCTTAGGAAATTATATTCAGTGAAAGAAGAATGTAAAGGAATGTTAGGATTTCTGAAGAGGTTTGAACATATTATTCATCAACAGGATCAATTTGTTAAAGAGGTCTATTAACCCAGAGCAACCAATCAGCAGTCAGCATTCTCTGGTATGACAAAGAAAGAATAATAAAAGGCAACTTCTGATTGGTTGCTCTAGGTTACTAGACCTCTGTAAATCTTTTCCCTGTTGATGAATTCCCTATAAAATATTATCTACTATTTTTACTCTACATACAACATGACATGAAAATATAGGAAAATGATTCACTCCCCCCCCCCCAGTTGTCCTTGTCTATTACATTTTGCTGGCAATGCTCACATATTTAATGAGAAGATGAGACTGTAACATATTTTATATCTGACTTTTATTTCCATACGATTAGATTTTTGCCCCCCCCCTCCCATTTTTCTAATAATTATATAAATAGAGAATAAAATGGGAAGCATGGGAAAGTCACAAGAAAAGTCGTCTTTCCCACTGACACTCTGGCTGTTCCCACAAAAGCTACGTCTTCCCGTACACATAATAGTTTCAAAACATTAAACTTAGGCTTCTGTAGGAGGATATGGAAAAATAATACCACAACTCCAGCCACAGAAACCTTTCGCTTCTTCCACGGCTCGTCTGAACCAGATACTTCTTCTTTTCCCTCTCTTTATTAAGGAAGAAATTTCCAGGGAACGTATGGGAAAATTTGAATGCAACAGGTCATGGTTAGTTCAAACTTAAGATGTTTTCTTTGCTCTCGCTCTCTTATACAAGATGTGTGGCGCCTGAGACGGCATTGCCTGCTTCTTGGGAATGCCTTACAGACACATCTCCATATCATGTTCAAATGGTCCTTTTATCCTGTACGTTGCATATTAATGGCACCACCCAAATGGTCTAAGCGTGTACATGAATAGGCAATTGTGAGCAGAATGACTCATGCAATCTTATATGTAAACTTTATGTAAAATGAAAGCATGCGTGTTGGGTTTATTTAATCTTACACGTTGCTGCCTCGACTTTGCTGTTACGGAACTTAGCGCTTTGGTAGAATCATTTTAAGAAGCAAATTTAGCAATGTATAAATACAGTCAAAGACTTTATAAAAGAGATTCGTTTTCTAAGCTTTATTGGGACGTAAACAACATCTTACGGTTTGTTTGATGGTTATAAAGTGGAGAAATTACTCTTTTTTTTTTTCTTTCTTTAAATGACGCATTAAAGGGTAACTTTTACAGAAAAGAAACTAGACGCAAATGTTCCTTTGGGAGAATGCAACTCTAGTTACTGTGATGAACTATAAGGCCAGCTGTGTGCTCTGGAAGAAGTCCTTAAACCTTGTTAAGATATAGCAGTGGAACAAGCACAAGCAGCTATTCTGTATCTAACAAGGACCAGAGAAGCATTTATGTAAAGGAACGCCTGCCTGTGGATTTTTTTTTTCCCTATGAAAGAGGACTTATTCTTCAAGCCTAGAATTTATTAAGGTCATGAACAGTGCTGACTCCCTTCCCTGAAGCAGATGTTAAATACAGGGCTCTTTAAACATGACGTTCCTCAGTGTGCTCAGCATCAAGGTGAAGGAAAAATCCAGACATGTAATTTTCAGTATCTTTAGATTATTTCTTTAAACAAACGCAAGTGTTATCCTGTGAATCAAATATTAGCGATATGATTATATGGGTGTAACATGTCAGTCCATTTTTTTCCCCTGCCTATATTTAAACTGCTTTTTGTATATCTGCACTGGACAATAGGCTCTGAAAGCATTGCGGATTAGGGTTAGATTCCTCTATCCTTGCTTTACAACTGTAGTTAATCAGGATGGGTGAAGCCTGTTTACTTCTTTCCAGGCCTATATAGGGTCCCTCACTGCCTGAGTATATCGTTCAAGATGGTGTCCTCTTCTGACAGCTTCTTGAACAGTCTGTTGTATTATCTCATGCAGATGACCCTTCCTTGTTTCTGAATTGACTCTTTTCTGTCTAGTCTTTGCCTGTTTCCCTATGCTGACTGAGATCTTGAGCCTGCGTTGTTTGACCAGGCCAGGCATACTGCTAAAGTGGTTTCTAGCTCCTTCCTTCATATTCAGAGTCAGAGACATTTTTTTTTTTCACATTAAAATCAAGTGTATATCACGTTGCACCAGCCAGTCAGATCCAGGTATCTGATTGGCTACTGAGCCACAATCAAAACAATTGGATTGGCTAATAAAGAACATTTAAATAAATTGCTGGAAGCTGTGTGGGGTCTTAAACACACTATAGAAAAACTGATGGGCAACTATAGTGTCTACTGAGTAATTTAAATTCAAACTGATGGAAAACTGGGAGGACAGTGTTCATTACTTGAGTGAAACCTGAGTGGTCATCTGAGTATTGTAACTGATTGTCAACTGGGTGGCTACTAACAATTTCCAGTGTTATTGAGTAGATTTCAGAAGGCAAAAGAATGTTCTAGTCTCTCTTGCATGCCAACATGGGACCTTGGGAAAAATATAGAATTGCTTTGGACACATTGGTCAATAAATGATTGAAATCTGTGTAAAACCACAGTTGTAGCTCCAAACCATTTCAGCCATTGTAAGCTACCACTCTCCAAGCTCATAATGGAAAAAATACCATTTATTGCTGATCCAATTTGGCAAAAATACACAATATTTCCAGGGGAAAAATTAAGTACGCTTTCATTTGGCACACTGGGTGAGCCTTTAGGGTTCTGTTCTCTGGTAAGTCCACCATGAACAGCTGGTTGTTATAAAAGATACTCTTGCTTATTTTGCCATGTGTTGCACATTTCCACCCCATTTATGGGCTGAAAAAGCTTAGGGAATGAGTTTACTGCGGCACAAAGGGGGATCAACCAGTTGCTTACAATATCCAAGAGAGCATTTTTGTTTAATTAAAGGACATCCTGCTTCTTTTATTTCTGGTATAAAATCTGCATATACTAAATAATCTGTCTCATTATGCCTACCTAGAATTGCTATAAATTAAACAGCTATCGATGTTATCAATATCAGTTATATCAATATTGTCCAGGAATTGCAAGAGACGTATATCATGGCGAGGGCTTATCATGACTATTAAATTATAAACTTTGCTACAATCAGGGTTTTTTTTATTTTATTTTTTTATTTTAAGTGGTTCCTAAATTTAAAAAAAACAAGCGGTGTGTGTTTTGGTTTATACATTTTGGAATTTGGAACCTTCCAGTTCCATCGTACCAAGCAGTCTTGGCCAAAAACTGAAATGTCCTAAGGGTGACCTCCGTACACGACTGGTTTCATATGTGAGGGAACCACAAAGTTCAGAATAGCAAAGTATCCCTCTGTATTGTACCCAAATGAAACCATTGGTCCCAAAAATGACATAAGACGATATGTCAGCATTCCTGAAGCAGCTCTGTGACCACGTGGCATGTAACAATGTGGCAGGATTTCACTGCTTCATTCTGTTGGTTAACCTCGCAATCTTAAATGCAACCCAAGAGAAATGACAGAAAACCCTTAGACAAATATAACAGGAGAACTTGTTTTGTCCTACAGGAGCCATAAATAGAAGCCAATGTTCTTGGGGGTAATGTGTGTTTTTTATATTTGTGGTTCAGCATTGGGCTGAAATACTAACTTATGATTGTACACAGAGAAAAAACCAAAAACATATCTAAGTATATATCTCTGGAGATTTCTTATACCTACACAAAAAGAGGAATCAATCTATTTACTATGTATTGCTGTAATTTTATATAGTTTTTTTTTTATCTATAAGATTGTAGTTAAGGTTGTAGAAAGGCTTTCTTAAGTTATTCGTTTTTGAAATTCTTTAAACAGCTATTTCTCAGCCTTTCAACCATTTCCTGGGGTGTTTAAATAGGAAAATTTGAAGAATTACAACTTTATTTTTTATAGTTAAAGTAACTCCTTGACTGTGCACTTAACCTAATCCCAAGATCTGCATGTGTTTTCACCTTTTGGCCTTTTACCCCTTTAAGAAGGACTTACACTTGTTCATTAATTACCTTTATCCAGTGCTCACTGTAGCCGGTGGGTTCACGCTCTTTCTGCCAGACATCTTCAGCAGTTAGATCTATAAAAACGCTATTACCTTTACTTTGTTGGGTTATCTGGGAGCACTTCATGAACATGCTTTATGTTTTACATTGAATACAGTGGGGGTGGTTGGGAGGCAGTAGAGTGTAGCACCATGTTAGCCATAGACTTAAGTAAGTCCTAAAGAAGAGACCTAAATAGTCTGGAAAGCTTGCACTTACTATCTATTCAGTTAGCCAATAAAAGGTATTACTTACACTCTGCTTGTCTATGGTTGGGAACCTGTTTTCCTAACTGAAAAAAAATGACCTCACTCATCAAAAGGATAAGGAAAAACAATGCTCTTAAAATCTATAATTCAACGTCATCATCATTTTTGAGCCAAATTTAACCATCAAAATGAATTGACATCAGTTTGTGTCACTACACTACGATGGTCACGAATTCAATTCAAGTGACTGATTCCCATAACATAACATAGTAACATAGTTTATAAGTCTGAAAAAAGACACAAGTTCATCCAGTTCGACCTATTTTCCTGCTATGTTGATCCAGAGGAAGGTAAAAAACTCATGAGGCAAGAGCCAATTATCCTCATATTAGGGAAAACGTTCCTTAACGACTCCAAATATGGCCTTGCCGAAGATGGAAACAGTGTTGAACATGATTTATCATGTAGTCAGTTGAAAAGAAGTAGGATGTGGAGTCATGCGCAGTGATGTGTAGTGATGCACATTCCACCATAAGAGCCTGAGAGAAGGGCAGTGATGTCATCTTCACAATGTCCCACTAACTGTATTAAATGAACATGTCCAGAACAGCTTTGCCCATCTCTAACGTAACCCAACATTTATGTGCTACAACAGTTATTTCTGAAAAATTAGAAAAGATAAACACATTTTAGCTTGCAAGCTTTTTGTGTAGCTTTGTGAAAGTTTCTCAAAATGTTTTTTTTTGTAATTCAGTTTGCAATAATATGAGCGACCCTTTATTAACAGCAACAAAAAATATGTAGCCAATCAGAGCACAGAAACATTTATAGCTTGGTCATCTTCTGGTGGACTGGACCATTAGGATCTTCACTGTGCTAGAAATATTTGGAGCCAATCAGATCAATACAACTTTTACAAGAATAGATCAACCGACAACAGCATTACAAAGTTCAACCCACAGAAGTTGCTGCAGCAAATTTCCAAGTTTATTAGAAGCCAAATAAACAAGAGATAAATTAAAATATCTACCTAATGGGTGTAGGCATATCTTGCTTGTACTTTCTCCCGTATGATGGATTACCTGTTAACATAAATCAAACCAGTAACAGTAATGATATTCCAAAATGATTAAAACAATCTTCACATTTAATTATATTGCAATGCTCTCTTTAGTTTCCACTATGATGTTTTTCTTGATTAATTTGTGAAATATTGAGCTTTTTTTTAAAAATTTCTTTGAAGGATTTCCAATTTCTTCTCGGGTGGAGTCCGTACCTGATCTGGCAGACTGCTAGGCACTAAACAGCGTGAAGGACACAAAAGGAGGATTAGGCCAAGATAAGATTCTTCAATAGCTTCTGGCAATGTTTACAAGCTCCACATTATTATAGAGATGGATTCGGTAAAGCACTAAGGGTATTAGACTGATGCCTCTGTTTTGACGCTGAGGAAAGACTTTGGATTAATTTCTCATATTTGTCTCTAATATCTTCCATTAGGCTTACTTTGAAATTCTCTTTTCTTTTTGGTCATTTTGTTCTTCTTTGTGCTTCGCAGGGGCCTCTTTATAAGACCACACAAATGTATTAAAGTGAATTGCATAAATTTCAATTTTCACTTGGAATAATTTCAAGTTTTTTGAGGCTCAGAAAACTTCAATCTAATGTCGGGAATTGTGAAACCAAGAAATTAATTAAGATGGAAATAAAGACCAGATTTTCTGACAAATTGAAACCACTAAAGGGGTAATTCATCAAGCAGCGAAGTGAGCTACGATGCGTCTGTCTCACTTCGCAAATGGTAGTATGCACATGCTGATGTCCTGCGCGCGGACATCAGCATGTGCATTAAAGGGATTCCCGTCTCGGCAAGAACAAAAGAGTTGCCTCGCCGAGACGGGAATCCCTTTAATGTGCATGCTGATGTCCGCGCGCAGGACATCAGCATGCGCATACTACCATTTGCGAAGTGAGCCGAACACATCGTAGCTCACTTCGCTGCTTGATGAATTAACCTAAGAGTCATATATCGGTGCAACCTGTCCTGTAGACGCATGATTTTCTAACAATTAGACACGTTGCCGTATTTATATTTTCAGCAAAGCTTTTTACTTTGTGCAATGCTGTGAATTCTAAAGATCCGTATTCACATTCATTCGACCACTTCTCAATATTTGAATATTCGAGTTCAGCAAACTCTGCAATGTGGCGAATTTTTGTCTAATTCGGAGGCTTGTAATGGTTGGAGACAATTTATTAAACTCGATAAAGCTCGTTTTCACTTTTTGAGTTAAATAATTGGCTGAACACCCAGAGGTTTCTCACTGTAAGTATTTTGAGATTTGTTTCGATCGATACTTACCAAGAGAAACTTCTTCCATTGAATATATCCATGGAAAGGGTAGCCATACTTTACATTTATGTAGTATAACTACCAAAATTTTGATGGAAATATTCAGTGGAAAAAGTTTCTCTTCGTAAGTATCGATTGAAACAAATCTTTTGATACTTATCACGAGAAACTTCCAGGTGTTCAACCGATTAAACTCGTAAAAGCCGAAATGGGCTTTTCCGAGTTTAATAAATTTCGCCCTAAAGGCGAATATTACACACCACTTTGTGTGCATGCGCACATGAAATATACCAATTGATTCCTCAAGCTGTTGAAGTAGGGAATTCAACAAGGTGTGTTCCATCGAATTTGTCAATTTTACTTCACCAGATTAAAGTGACAAAATAGGGTGTTGATGGCAAGGGTCCTATTGTCTGACTAAGGGTCTGACGTGGTTTACTTTTTCACTTAGGGAATCTGCCACTTAGAGAATAAGGAGAAGAAAACTTGAAACTATAGGAACATAGTGACCCAAAGTAATGCAAATTCTCACTTTGATTAATTAGCCTCATTTGAGTGTTCCTTTTGTGCGAAAGATGTACTGGCATAAACGCATGGGTTTGACTTTGCCAAATAAAATCAGTGAACTAAGGGATTATAACAGAAAAATGGCTGCTCAATTCCAACAGCAGTGAACTTACTGTAATATCAGAAGGGGTGCTCAGGAGGATAAACCCATGGTAGCAGCAGCAGATACAAATAGTTGCTCCGGCACTCCCAAAGTTAAAAACAATAAATTTATTAGGTATCCATTAAAAGACAGGATTCAATAGTAACAGTTTAAAACAGCAGCATGCGCCCCTGACGCGTTTCGCGCTGTTGCGCTTAATCATAGGAACCGATGCCATGTAACAACACAGTTTAAATAGGCAAAGATTTACCAGGGTGTCAGTTGTGCAGATCTCGCTGCCTGTAATCAGCATGTTCAAATGATCTGTTTGTGTAGTGTGCCGGCAGTATTATGACAGGCACTAAGTGATTACGCCAGGCTCTCTAGTTCTCTTCTGGAGACATTTTACTTAAAAGGCTTAAAAATATGACAACCAAGTATCACCAGGAGCTAGGAATGGTCATTGCAATGAATGTGAAAAGAGTTGTTCATTTGTAATTTAAAATTCATACCACTGAACAGCAGCGACAAAACTAACGACCGAAATTTAAGAAAATGGTAACATTGTGCTTTCCTGTGATAATTCATGCATATTCTTAATAATGTATGAAAATATAGTAGTATTGTCTACTTTAAACCGATCCATTTAAATGACACCACTTCACTTTAATAAGCATATTCATGTGAAATTTGCTAAAAATTCTCCTTACAATGCTCAGGAATGACGAAGAGACAGTTTGTGACAATTTGCTCCAGTGCAGTGGGCAGTTCCCTAAACATGTAAATAAGCACAACTGACTGGTAAAATAATGGGAATTGACACAAATTTACTTTTTGATAAATAAACCCCGTGGACAGTCCTGTGTTGGCCTCAGATAATCGGATATTGTATCGAAGATTCTGATGATCATTTTACAATTTTGAGATATGTTTCATAGAGTAGAAAATGTTCCATCATAAATCTCACATTGGTATCTAATCTAGAAGAAATAATGTCTGTTAAGGTCAAAATGTCAAAGGACCCTACAATCAAACAAATTTGACCCCTTAACTTGACAGTGTACTTTTTTTACACCTCATTTATCTTTCACACTGCCCAATTACACTTCCCAGTGCCCAGCAGGCAGTCATTTGTGTCTGTCAATACTTAGTAGCCCACGCGTGTCTGACTGGCTGGATTCCCTTTGGTTTGCGAAGCTGGCTGGGGCTCCTTATACCAGCTCCCCCTATTGGTAGCTCTGTCAATATTCTTTACATTGCTGAGCAGATTTTCTATAGTTGTACAAATTTATGTATGTACATGTACTTATGCACAGATTAACTTCAGTTTCATGGTTTTTACAAATTTCTCATTTATTATAATTGCACTAAATGCCTTGGTAGCCCATCCATACTCTTGCTTTCCTAAAACAAAAAATTCACACATAGTAGTCAACTAAATCTATTTAACTACTTGGGTATTCTGGACCCACTGCTCTTTTTTGGTGAAATCAAAAGCTACATGCTAAACTCGCTGGTCCTACTAACAAGCATTCACATTGGGGGTGCTACCGTCATCATTGCTCACTGAGTGGAACCCTCTTTCAGAGAGCTTACCTCCATCCAGGGGGATGCCAAATGACCAAATGCCTTCCCAGTTCAATAGCCTAAGTTCCAGGAGAGGAACTCTAAAAATAACAGCGGGGTTCTTACTTTCACTCACAGATGTACAGTACTACCACAACTACCTGAAATTGCTCTAAATCACCAGGCAAGTGGTAACCCCCCCCTATCAGAAACAATACAAACAGTATTCTGAAATTCTAATAACATATAATAAGGCTGTGAACACCATATTTAAATTATTTCCTTCCCTGATATTCATAATATCTCAATGATATTACAGTACTAACCAGTCAGTTGCTCTAACCTCTAGCAGTCACCTCTTCAGAGGTCGGCATAGGTACAAACAGTTACTGAAATACATTTCAGAGAATCTTAATGCAGAATCACCTCAAATGAACTTAAGCATTAGACAGAATAGTACTTAACTGGTATCATATCACGTTTGTGGGTGACACCCCTCCTGAGACCTTAATTAACACAATAGACATGCTGAAATAGGAAAAAGAACAATAGAAGCAGCAACAATTATAAAACATTGCAAATTTCTCTTAGTGACCTAACAAGACTGCTCCCCACCCAAAGATTCTCAGCCCATAAATCCCAATATACTTATTCAAGGGGAAATTAGTTTAAAGAGTTGGGCATGTTAAGCCAAAGAAGTATCACGTTTAGAATGTTCATTGAGGGAAATTAATGTTCATTGTAAACATCGAGCAGATTTCTTTCGATTGCTATTGAAAGTCTGGATTTTATTAAAATTGATATGCTTTAAAGAAAAACATTACACAAACTATATATATAGGTATAAATTATGTTTTTTATCACCTATTTATGCCTTCATTTAAGTTTCCTAATTCCAATGTTGCTTTCTGTAGCATAGACTATTAATCTGGCTGTTTGAATTCATGGTGCACATAATAGATAAGTGAACTTAAAACATTCCTCTAACAAAATAGAACGCCAGCCTCTCTCTGGCACTCTCATCCCATGTCTGTAACAGTAAGGGAATGAAATGCACTATCTTTGAGAAACACTTGATTATAAAGCAGATGAGTGAAAAGCCATCTATTTGGGGTAAATCCATGTTAAAGTCTTTTTCTTGGACCAGGGTCTTCCTGGGGCCAACACAGCAAAAGAACCCCTGCTGCAGTATCCTGAGGAACCTTAAATTGTGCACACAACCTACATGCTTTGAAAAACTAATTAATAGAGGTTTTCCACTGGGGCCACCAGTAATGCAGGGAAGTTCAAAGTATATCTTACCCCAGGGTGACATGTCATACATGAACTGTTAGCCCATTGTGATTTTTGCTAAGGTTTTTCATTAAAAAATCTTTTGAAATGAGTTCTACTGGAGCAACTATACATTGAGGTTCCAAAATATATGCAACCTCTTCTGATGCCTCATCCTCTACCTTAACTGAGTGAGAAAACATCTGCCCTCTTATTCTAATCTATTGGGAGGTATGTTAAGCAGAAATTGAACCAAGAGAAGAAAAAGTCAACCTGGCTTATCTGTGGTTTAAGCAAGAAGCTGACTGGAGATACTGTAGATCTTTGTGAACCTAAAAATAATAATAAGATGTATGGACCTCTCTACAATATATTGGCAATGCTCCACGGCTAATTTCACTGCAAGTAGTTCACAGTCACCAATGGTGTAACTCATCTCAGACTGAGAACATTTCTTGGAGAATATTTAACAAGGGTGGCATTTCTCAGCAGAATAAACTTGTGGCAATACTGCTCCTACCCCCACTGAAGTCAATCTCTATAAAAAAAATTCCCTGTGAACAATGGGTGACAGAGAATAGGTCCAGAAGTAAAATAGAATTTGAGGTATTGCAATAGACAGTGAATAACCAAAGAAACCTTCTTGGGGTTTATTTTTTATCTTTGTGCTATAGTAATATGACCCAGAAAGGCTACTTCAGACTTCTTGAACAAGCATTTCTTTAATTTGATGTACAGGTTCTGAAATACCTCTTTTTCATGTTCTAAGGTGGGAATGAAGATTTTAAGATAAAAATGTCATTGACGTAAACCAACACACCTTGATAGAGGAGATCACAAAAGACTTAACTGATATTGATGGAATGCCACCAGAGCATTATAGACCAATGGGCTTAGGGGCTCGTAATGACCATCACAATTGTTAAAGGCAGTCATCAGTTTTAATATATCTCAGATTCGGAAGCTGGCACACAAAGGCTGGAAATATGGACACTGAAGAGTATGAGACACCTATTTATACTGATCACCCACACTGAAGAGTATGAGACA
>WMED01003443.1:11322-22158 GCA_019650415.1 Pipa parva
TCCGCTCTATTAGCTTTCAATAATTTGCTGGGTTCTGTTATCATAGAGCACAAATATTTTATGGTTTTAGAAGAAAAAAAATGACTTTAATGTTTAAGTGAATAGAAATACAGGTGTTAGAAGAAGAAAAAATCTATAGAGTCTGTCCAGTGAAATTGTGAGGTTTTTTTTTTTTTGGTCCTTAATATGATCTTGAAACGACCCCATATATGTTTGTATATTGTTACAGTATTTGTCCCCACCATTTCTGATCTGGTTATTGCACCAGAAGGGTATTTTACCCTCTATGTAAAAATAATCTCAATTAAAGGGGAACTACATGCAAATATGTTCTTTTGTTATCTTTTTACTTTTTCAAAAACATACATTTTGCAATATAGTAATACTGCTGTTTGTTTGTTTTTGGTGGGGGGGTGTAATTTAATGATATACCTATATAAATATATTAGGAGCCCCATGGATTCAGCATCTAGCACAGGATCAGTAGAGTCCCTGCTATATATTAAGGTGTGTCTAGGATTCTAAAAAATAATCAGCTTCTTGCAGGTGGTAAACAGAACTTTGTGGTAAACTTGCCAGTGACTGATTGGTTTTCAAAATTCTCTAGTTTGTCTGTGTTCTCCTGAGATTATACACTACAATGAAAATATTGTTATTTGTAATGCGGAGAGTGCAAATTTAAATTGTCTGAAATAAGTAAAGGCAATACATTATGGAAATATTTATTTATACGTACTGTTGGTGATTTAATTGTTCCTTTAAAAAGTCTGTATTAACCCTGTTAAGCACTGAGCTAAGTGTTAAAATCAGAGGAAATTTGCACATCAGAAATATTAAAGATTTTGATTGGATGTTTCTCCCAGCATGGTAACTAGGAGCTAAAACTGTCATGGGAAGGGTGAGCAGTCAGTTATGACACTGTATTTTGCCTATAAAGGCAAACATTTGAAATACAGCATACATGTAGTATATTAACACATACAATATATGTATATTTATTCATAGTTATCACATTGTCACTATTGGTGAGCACTACTGATAAAGTTTGTTTCAGATCCTATCTGTAAAACTTGTGCGCTAAGATAGAAGAGTGTTTAAAGACAAGCAAAGCTGTTGACATTGAGAAGGATATTCTGTGAATTCCCATTCCTAAGCTGACCGCATTGCAGATCCTGTCGAAGGAAGTGGGCAATCATTGCTTCTTTAACTGTGATTGTTTACTACATTTGTTTAGGATGAAATGAAAATGTCTAATTACTGCATGATGTGGCTGAAGACCACGGGGATGAAGCAGAATGTTAAAGGCCAGATTATTCAAGGAGTATGAAATGAAAAGGTAATTTACAGAATAGTCATTATCTATGGAAATGGAACTTGCCACTGTGAGACCTGAAGGCAATGTTCCTTGCATTTTGCTTGTTTTCATTTTGATTCTCCAGAGGATGGTCCTGTAGATGCTAATGTAATGGGCCAATGAGAAAATAATGATAGCATTGGACTGTGGGCATCATTCAGCTACAGGCTCAACTGCTGCAGTATTAAAAGTAAAATATGATAGGTTAATGCTACCAGGAATATTTTAACATCAAAAATTTAAATAACAAATTTTCCAAATATACAATAAAAAGTCAATGTTATAGTAATGACACTGAGAAAGGACAGATGTTTAAGCACAAAAATAAAGTTTTCTTGGTTGATTCATGAACTGTTCCAAAATATTTGGACAGAATCGGTATAAATAAAGCACCTGGCTTAGATGGCATGCATCCAGGAGAGAGCCTAGCTCAGTCTTACTCCAGTAAAAAACAGACCTAATTCCAATATGTAAATGGTAACAAGCTAGTGACATGAATTAGTTTTAGACTATAATAATGTCAGCAGTAGTTGACACACCTGCATAGACCATACAGACCATACCCCTGCCTACTGTAGACCAGGTTATATACATTACTGTATGTCATGGCAGCCAATAGTCTTTAACAACCAGCTAGCAAACCCTAAGCCCATTAAAATAGCATTATTCACAAACAAATTCTCATGAACAATTAGAAGTATAATTACAGGTAAGTAGTTATTGAGAAAATATATTATCATCCCTTATATTTAATCCAAAGAGTTTAATTGAGTATCTTGATTTTATGCAATAATCAACCAAGTTTGTCTTCATCTTGTCCTTTGATCATAAATATAAGGAAGTAAACACTTTTTTCGCCAGCTTTGGGGACACTAGAGGGTCAAGTACTACATGGCAGAAGGTACCAAAAATATCTGGTCTCTTCTATCAGTTTTAGTGCTCAAAAAAACTTCTGAAAATAGAGCACAGTTTGTTCTTCACTTACTTCCTAAACTTGAATTGGTTTACTCCCATTTACTAATAAATGGTCGGGTATGGAGTAGGGAAGAAGTCTTCACCCCTTACACATTCAAGTTGATGAGTGGCTCCATTTATGTAAATGGGTAAAACATTCTGTGTCCAGCACGTAGTAATGGGTAAAAGCTATCTCTGACCCCTACTGATATCTCTTACTGGTTGCTAATATCCACATTTTATTACCAGCCGTGACCCTTTTGGCAAAAACTTAGTCGAGAGATGACATAGAGAGTCAGGTCAGCCAATATTCTTGAAAGCAAATTATTTTTGCCAAATAGTATTGCATTTCCCTAAGCTATATCTATTCTAGTCCATTAGCATTTTTATTCCACAAATTAAAAAAGTGACAACATAATCAAAATATTTTACTGTTTAAGAGGGCTGGTTTGGGACAGATACAGTAGGGACTAAGGGCAAAACTGAAAGTGGGGCCCCATATGCTGCTATGTTTTGCAGCAAAGAGAGTGAACATGGGTCTGTTTGCAATTGGGGCACTTCAAGGTTTGAAAAGCCCTGGACAATTGCCTAGTTTGAACCCCATAAAACCAGACCCACTGTTTTAAATAGTATTAGTAGTACAGAAAACTGTGGCACTCTTTATTCATCCACTCTGAAACATCTGGTTGCTTCACTTTGTGTTACTCCTAAATTACAAAATCCTTTAAAACAGGAACAAAAAAAAAGATGAAGACCACTGTGAAGTTTGTTGGATGAATAATTAAACAATTTTTGAAATATATACACTTTACATTACACTTTACGCTGTAAAATTGTATAAAGTTGTTCCAACCTTCAATTCTAAACACTTCTAAGAAAAGTCCAGACTCTACGAAACAGTTTATACGAGGAGGTCCTTATATTGTAAATCCCAATATAGGAATTTTGTAAGAATTAAAAGAACTGTAAGATCAGTAAAATGAAAATGCATCACACAGTCTGTGCTTTCAAATATGTACGAAATTAAGTATGATTAAGCTTTATGAATTGTACTTTTGGGCATACTTCCTAAATGATTATAACCTAAAGCATCACAGAAATGGGACTGTTTAACAACATGACTGCAATCAACAAAGGTAAAAACTTGACAGACAGCTATAAAATTCATTAATTGAACATCACATATGACATTTTTACAAGTGCTTTATTTGAGTAGCTGCCATGCCAATCCAAATTGAAATTTTCATTTTTTTGGGCATTACTAATTCTTTAATTCCCCAAAATACAGAGTCTACAGTCATATCGAAGGTGTGCGAACTACAGTGTGTGTATATTTATGTTATAAATTAGTTAGTTAGTTAGTCCAATAAAAAAAGTATCACCATGTATTTTAGCACTAATTATATATATATATATATATATATATATATATATATATATATATACAGTATATAGGACTTTAACCAAGTATGTAATAAATTCCTTTGTGACTTCAAAGAGGTGGGATTTTAGGTTATTTTCCAATAAGACCTTATTGTCTCCTTGTCTGGTTGTATGCTTTATTTCCAATAAAATGTTTGACAGTGGTGATCTGTTGTATAAAACCAATAAACCAATTCATTACAGGGTCAGAGCTTTACTGTTGTAGTTCAGGTTTGCTTTGTTCTACTGGTTTATAAGCAATTTTAAATCAGGTTATGTTTTATTCTGTTTGTAAAACAAAAGAGGTAAATGTCGCAGATGGTAGCAATCACCCTGTCAGGAACCAATCACCACTGTACAGTGAATTCATAGTGAAAAGTTATCTAAATATGGCATGGATCTATGTAAAAACATGTTTGCATCAAGATTCAGCTCTAGGGACGTGCTTGTACACTAATTTACTTAATCAAAATACTGCATGTCACAGAGTGACCTGGAACACTCTATCTTGGTATGGGATTGAAACTGAGCTTCATATAATCTGACAACATAGAAGAAGAAACGAAATAAGTACAAATGTAGTTATGTTAAAGTTCTTGAACACTAATATGGTGAAGTCACACTTTACTGAGAGTTAAGGATATCCAAATCAATTATTATGTTTTTTTGGTATATGGACAAATTCTCCAGGTGGGGCACAGATAATTCTGCCCCAAACTCCTGGTCTCACATACAGTAGAGACAGTACTCCCGTCCGTTAGTGACATTCAGCTCACTAAACAGGGCTGGGATGCCCTAGGCCCATGAAACCTGGGCACACCCCCCCTCTCCCTGAATTTTTGGAAGCACAGATTTAATATATAGTAATTAGAAATGTATTTGAGGCATTTTAATATGTCATTAATTCCTTTTTATCTACTTTACTAAACATTATACATTGTTTTAACCTTTTGGGTGCCGCCTGCACTTTTTTTTAAGGTGGTGCGGCACTCTCCTTATTCTGTTAATGCTGTAGTTTCCACAGCGCAAAATGACCCTGTAGCACTCCACCAACTGATTGCACTCCTCAGAGCCTGACCATTCCACAAAGCTGCCAATTTCCTCTATAGATTCCCAAATCACCCGTACAGTGCCAAATTGTCCCGCACAGCCACATTACTGTGCAATGCCAGTGATTGCTCAGCACAAAGTCCACATGGATCCATATGAATCAAACAACAGGTCTGTGCAGAGCTGCTGATTTCCCCACAGATCCCCAGATTGCTTTGCATAGTGCCAAACTGCCTTACAGTGATTGATCCATACAGCCATTGATGGGCCCAACAGAGCCACTGATATCCCTACACGGCCACCAATAGCACCTGCACAGACATTGATGGTCTGTCCAGAGCTGTCAATTGTCCCTCACTGCCACAGATTACCTTGCACAGCCTAGATTGCCCTGTAGGGCCAGTGATTGCCCCACACAGCTCCAGATTGCTTTTCATAGTGCCAAACTGCCTCCCAGAGCCATCGATGAGCCCCCACAGAGCCACGATTACTCAAATCCTCAAATTTACCCACAGAGTCAGTGATTGTACCAAACAGCCATCGATTGGCCATGAAGATGATGCGCTGATAAGCTCACTCTGCTGCACTGATGAAAACAATGGTTTGATTATAGCACTTTTACAGGCTAAATTTCTGTTTTAGAGCTAAGTTATGGGGCCACACTAGCTACTGTATATGCTGCACATTAACCCTGGTGCAAGCACAGAATTTCTTGATATTTTGTGGCCTCATTACTTACCATGACTAGACACTGGCAAATTCCTCATTGCCATTTGTACATTAGCATATAGCATTACTGCTGCATGAAATGTGGAATTCTCAGCTATTGCTGTTAATAGAATTATACAACAAAATAGGATCTTGTATGGCAAATGCCACAAAACTTCTGTTCATTTATCTATAGTGGTTTTACTGCAACAAAATGTGTACATACCTGTACTTATTTCTCTGCATTTTGCTGAGTGTTGGCATTTTGGCAGATGTTTTCTCACCGTCTACACACAAATCAATAGTGTGTGTTTTGTTAATGAAAAAAACAAAATGCCTAGTGTAACCTTACCCTAAAATTATTGTGTATCTTAGCCATAAAGCAAGACTGGACTGTATTAGGTTTGGAATTGCTTCTAAGCACTAAAGTGTCTAAAGAAAGGCTAATCAAACCCTACCATATTAAAACAAAAAAATTTATATTATTTATTCAAAATGGACATAAACAAGGTGGGACTTACGCACCAAATGATTCTCCAGTGGGCCCAGCATTGGTGGGCCCGGGTCTGCACCCAAAACCATAATCGGGCTAGGTCCAAGAGTATTTAGGGTGCTAAGTAATGTTCTTTTTTATCATTTATTTATCATTCTGGCATGTTTATGAAAATATTACAACTTTTATATAGGTGATGGTCCTTTGAATCAGCTTCTCTGGTGGGTCCATGGTGTCTCAGTCTGATACTGGATGTCAATCATTTTTTCAATCTTGCTCTGCTTTGCTTAACAGTATTCGATGTTTTATGGAACAAACACAAACTTACTGTATTCTTCTGGTGCTAATATCCCTTCAACCTTTGCAATTAAGCATGTTCGTGTCACCATTACTTCCCAGTGACACATTTCCTCTCATATGAATATGAGTGCGTCAGTGATTAAAGTGCAACCATCTGTATCAAAATGTCCATCTGCACGTGTATATTTATTATGTCAATGGTTTTAGCCCTATACCTTTGTTATGAAAGGTACCTTGCAGTAGGCAGGGTGAAAGTCAAATATTAATAGTCTGAATTTTTGTTTAGAATAAATCCCCCCCAAAAAATGTGCTATTTACTTAAACTGTAAACAGTGAGCAGGGGAGAGTGAAACCTTGAGCCAATTTCTATTTAGGAAACATCTACTGTAGTTTTACATTTTAAGGTAATAGCTTCAAGATGTATTAATAAAAATATAAAACAATGCAGTGTAATAGAAAACAGACAAAGTGCTGAAATTCTAAATGAAAACTTTCCTATATTCTTTCAGGTTTAGGTGAAACGTTAACACTTATGTGGATCCAACTCCAGTAAGGTTTATTTTCTGTTTTTAGCGAATGGACCCAGTCTTCTGTGTGGCAGTCTTGAGAACAGGGTGATTTTCAAGGCAGGGTGATACTTTGTAACATTTTCCCCCACCCCACCGCTTAATCTCCCTCGCTGCCTAACATTAAGGTGGCGGCAGGTGGGCGCTCAGTGGGATTGGGAACAGCAGGTGCCAATGGCGCTCCTGTATCTCAGCAAAAAGCTGGTAACGTTACATGGAAACTGTTGGGCAGTCTCTGTAAGATTGCTCATATAAATGCACAGATGTGACTACACATAGCTGTGATTTACTTCTGTGGTATACTATGTAGCTCAGTGACAACCAGTTTGCATGTAAATACCGGCAATGGCCAGTGATCATCACATTCACTAATTGAATAAGTCATCAGTGTTCCCCATGTTGGCTTACTGAATAACTCATCAGTGTTCCCCATGTTCACTTACTGAATAACTCATCAGTGTTCCCCATGTTCACTTACTGAATAACTCATCATTGTTCCCCATGTTGGCTTACTGAATAACTCATCAGTGTTCCCCATGTTCACTTACTGAATAACTCATCAGTGTTCCCCATGTTCACTTACTGAATAACTCATCATTGTTCCCCATGTTGGCTTACTGAATAACTCATCAGTGTTCCCCATGTTCGCTTACTGAATAACTCATCAGTGTTCCCCATGTTCGCTTACTGAATAACTCATCAGTGTTCCCCATGTTCGCTTACTGAATAACTCATCATTGTTCCCCATGTTTGATTACTGAATAAGTCATCAGTGTTCCCCATGTTCACTTACTGAATAAACTCTGGGAAGTGTTGAAAATGTGACCAATTCAGGCATCTATGATAGTCGCGATCTTACAGAGTTCTTCACATCTCTCTGTGCATGCACAGGTACTATTGACTAAGCAGAAGAGTGTGTCGAAGGAGCGAATGCAGTGAGGTGTACTGCTCCGAATTCACCTGTTTGACTTCCCCACTTCAAAGTGGTGAACTGGGGGGTTGATGGTGGGCTCCAGTGTTGTGTAAGGCGACTAGTCATTCAAAAGTGACAATGAAGACTGCGACTAAGTGACAAAATGACCTAGGGACAAGTTGACATAGAAATAGATAGAATATTCATAGAATACAGTTAGTGGGATATAATGAGACTGACATCACTGCCCTTCACATGTTAAATTCTCCTCTCTCCGCATGACTTCTCATCCTACTATTGTGCGACTGACTACGAAGCACAATGCATGTGACGGCATCTGTCACTCTCCACTGCTTCATGAATAAGGAGAAGAGAATTCACCACTTCCTAATCGTATTGACGTGAACAGATTCGGAGACACTATGCAAGGCGAATTTGGACTTTACTGTTGTGAATAACCCCCTTGAGTATTAGAATACTGTGTAAGACATTTTGTTACAAAAGAGTTTTACAGTATAATGGTCTGAGCACCCAAAATCATTATAATTATATATGTTTTAAGAGAATATGCCTTGATTGTTTCTCTCTACATATTGAATAATGTCAGTTAGTAAAAGGAGAGAACTATGAGAAACGTAAGCTCCTCACGGGAACACATCCCCTCCCATACCTATTTCTCCCTCCCCTTTTCCCCCTTCTGGCTCTATTTTCCACTTTTTTTTTTCTTTTCATTCTTTTTTTCTCTTTTCCACAACCTTCTTACTTATCAAGACTTAATAAAAAATCACATCAAGAAGACACGCACACAAGCTACATCAGTCAGATACGTTTATTATATAATTGTTTATATTCAGATAAATTTGGATACCGTAACAATAGAACTTGATACTCAACATAGAATTTATATCATCCTATTCGACAACAAAGTGTATTTATTATTTACAACTGTTTGTAAAATGCTCACGTAGCTGTTATTTAATCATATTTCTTTTTTTTTTTTTCTGTATCCAACATCATAAAACTAACAAAAATTAAAATATAAAAATCAAGAGAACTATGAGTTCGTTTTATCTAGCGGTGATAAGGAAGGGGGTTGTGCTGACCCTGTTCTCTTCTGCGCTGCTGAAATAATCTTTGCATGACAGCTGACACAGTCTTCTTCCAGTTCCTGTCTGTTTCGCTGAAAAAGGCAAGCGAAGTAGCAAAGATCTGTGCAAAATAGAGTAGGGGTAGTGCTGGAGCATAACATTGGTATCAGTAAGCAGCAACCCCCATCCTAATCACTCCTAGACAAAACAAGGTCTTAGTTTTCCTTTAAAGGAACTAAAGTATAGGTTGTAACTTTATTTAATTGCCAAAATGAAGACAGAATGGATAGGCTGAAAATATACACTAACTACACACCTGCTCTCACTATGCCTTGTTGCATAGATTAGTATATGGGGAAAACCTGATGTCACTCCTGATGAAAGAGGGAGTGGCCACCCAAAACATTGTGTGATTTTTTTTTTACCACTCTGCAATAATTGGGGTTTATCCTCTACTAATATTCAGTGGTGCAGCATGAGTGTTTTTAGATTTCTCTTGGAATTGTGTAGCTTGGCTGGGACCCTGCTAAGGTTTTGCAGTGAGTATAATTTTTTGTACATACAGTCAGATACTTTGCCAAATTGAAATAAAATAAGAGTCTTTGGTCAATTTTTGCAAATTCATGCATTTACATCATCATTCGCACTTTCAGAAATATTCTCCTATGTTTTTATTAACAGTAAAGTATTTAAGGCATTTTCATTTTTTACTTTTATCATCCTTTACAATAAGTGGCTGCTCTCTGTGGGGCTTACTCATGAAAGTAGAAATTCATAAGGTATGTTCACATCACTTTGGGGCGCCATGCTTGAATACCCACTATTTTGCTAATCCTTATTCAATAAATGCTGTATTCCCTTAGCCCAAAAAGAGAATGGAGTTGGATGCTATTTCTAGAGTTGTGCGTAGTCAGTTGAAAAGTAGTAGGAATGTGTAGTCCTGCATGGTGAAATCTGCCAGTGAAATGCAGTGACATCATCCTTACAATGTAACACTAGCTGTATACATACTGTACATCCTTTTCTATGTCACCATATCCTTAGTCCATGTTGTTGCTTAGTTGGAGTCTTGGCCGTCAAAAACACCATTTAAACCAGAGAAAACTGTGGCCCTCCATGAACACGCAGGCTAACATATTGGTTGAAAACTGGCCACAGCTTTATTTGATTCCAAAACTTCTTTATATGTAAAAAACTTCCTATTAAGTAAACTTCCTTTTAAGCAAACCAAACCAAACTTATGCCAGCAGTCGCCAACCAGCAACCGGCACGAACCAACAAAATAATTTCCACAATTCTCCACGCAGTACTGAGGATCACACCCAAGCCGAAGGCTACAGGTGCAACTGCGGCACCACTATAACTCATAAAATTCCATAATCAGTCATTGCTTAACTGAAGGAATCGTCCAATCATCCGCTTAAGGAAAAGTTAACCAAAAGAATCCTAAAGGAAACATTAAAGCTGTGACAATACAAAATCTTATTAAATACAAATGATGAAAACTTTTTTCTTTTTTTTCATACATAGTGATGAGATTGTCTATCTTTGGGGAGGGTGGGTGGACTGCTGTATTCCAAAAGGGCTGAAGACCCTGCCCATTATATAAATATATATATTGTATATACACAGTGCTGGCCAAAAGTATTGGCACCCTTGCAATTCTGTCACATAATACTCAATTTCTTCCAGAAAATGATTGCAGTCACAAATGCTTTCGTAATAATATCTTCATTTATTTTGCTTGCAATGAAGAAACACAAAAGAGAATTTAAAAAAAGTCAAATCATTGATCATTTTACACAAAATTAAAAAAATGGGCCGGACAAAAGTATTGGCACCCTCAGCCTAATAATTGGTAGCACAACCTTTAGACAAAATAACTGCAAACAATCGCTTCCGGTAACCGTCAATGAGTTTCTTACAATGCTCTGCTGGAATTTTACACCACTCTTCTTTGGCAAATTGCTCCAGGTCCCTGAGATTTG
>WMED01003444.1:0-22154 GCA_019650415.1 Pipa parva
ATTAAATTACAGATGACAGTACATTTTTTTGATCTGCAGATACTTCATAACCAGAAATATTAAACACATTAACTTTTCCTTTGTGCTGTTAAGTTGCTCTTGCCTTTGCATGTTATGTTTCCTACAACTCCTCAAAGTGCAGACTCCAAAACTGCTTTTTGACCCAAATAAAAAAGATGATTCTGTAGAAGATTCCATTGGAGTAGTATTAACTGATCTCAGCGAAACTGAAGAGAAGTAAAGGCTTGTTTTATCAAGGGGTGATTTGCAAGGGGAAGGGGGGAGGTACTTAATGATCAGGATTTTAATCTCCAGCATTGCCTCCCGTTGTGACTATCAAATTGATCTCTTTTGCTGTGTGAAGCTCTGTGATCCTCTTCTCTTCCTGCTTCCTGTTCAAGCTCACTGAGGTGAGCATGCTCAGAAACAGAATTTTGATGAACTGCTGCTTGTGAGCATGCTCACCTCAGTGATTTTGAACTGGAAGCAGGAAGAGAAGATGATCACAGAGCTTCAAACAGCAGAAGAGATCAGCTTGATACTGACAGCAGGAGGCAGTGCTGTAGAGCTCCCCCTCCCACTTGGAACTCGCCCAAATTTTCTTTCAGCACTATCCCTGGAGTACCCAAAATGCTGCTGCTTACCTGTAGATGATGAACCTTCAGAATGGTATACATTCTGGTTTCTCATGTTAATATGTCTTCCATGGATGTGTAATAAAGGTATTTTTGGGTAATCCTGGTGTACTGTTCATCTATAATATGACTTGTATATATCGCCATATATAGGGCCTTGATCACATTGACAAACACTTGCTGCTAACTCGTATGTATTTTTCATCTTCCTACTCTGAATACTAAAAATATCACAATGTGGTAGTAAAACAAATAGCAGTTCTAATGCTATCATGCTATCTTAATGTCAGCTTTCTTATTATAATGCC
Organism: Pipa parva; assembly: GCA_019650415.1. NCBI lineage: Eukaryota > Metazoa > Chordata > Amphibia > Anura > Pipidae > Pipa > Pipa parva. Next base: position 944 of record WMED01003444.1, read on the forward strand.
AAAATAATACCTTACACACAATTAATATAGCTCAATCACTAATAAATTAGACTTAAAATGCCATGTTTATTTTATGACTTCAATCCTTTACCTTTCCAGTCATAAGCTTTTATAAGCCAAATAAATTATTCACTGCTGTTTTATGATGTAAAACTCAGTGCCATCATTAATGCAATATGGTATCTGTTGTGTACTGCAGTCCTCTGTATTTCTGGTGTTAGAGACACTATACGGTACATACTGTACAGTATTCAGTTCTGCTGTCTGGCTGATACATTGGGCATCTGTCTTCTAGTTCTTTTCATATACACATAACAGTTCTTTCTCAGAATCAACACATAAATCCTTCTCCATATCCTCTGCTGACATTTTCACTTATTGTACTGTAAGGGCTTATTATTTCAATATCTATTTGCATTCAGATTCACTTATCTCTTAAGGCCTTTTTCTTTCTGCATACTATGTTGATCCTCATCAGAAAAATGTCAGCTTTCTCTGTAAGTTTAATACGTTCCACTGGCATTGAGTTTGTGTGTGAGAAGACTGGATCCACACTCCTATTTTTATTTAATCACACACTTTTTAGTTTGATAAGTGTGTATGTAAATGTGTGTGAAAGAAAGAGAGAGAGATGTAAGAAATAAATGATGCAGCTATTCTACTCTCTTTAAGCTCCTTTCACTTTATTCTTTGCGCTGATATTACTGGAGTGGTTTATGAATAGCCCTTGAATAAATATCGCTACTGTTTGGAACTTTTTACCTGCTGGGTGTTTGTCAGATTTATTAAAACTGAAAACTTACAGTGGAAGGTAAGGAAACAGAATAAAATAAGAAGTAATTTCATTTAAAGGGCAACCATTTCAAATAATTAGAACCATCTAATAGCACAAGTCAGACGTGTCCTTGAATTTTCATCTGAGGTGTTAACCTTACTTTAATAGGTCTGTGGCTAGATGCTGATTTACCAGGAATCTGCCAGCAGTAGGTATGCTTGCTCTAGAAAATATCATCTCAGCCAACATAACAAATGTGCAAGCTATCAAAATGCATTGTAATTGTTTCTAACTATAAATAAGTGGCCATGACCTATTTGCACAAACATTAATGGGAAATAAAAAAAAAAATGTTGTTACAGTATGTCTATCCAAAAATAAACATGTTTATAGTATACAAAGGTTATTTTCCCTATTTCTTTTCTGGTGGTTTAAACGCCATAAAAGAATCATTTCTGCAACTGTTAATGTCCTGAAGATAAAAGAATATTCTAGCATTTACCAGGTAGCAAGCACAGCATCCGAACATTGGTAACATTCCTTGTACTTTTTGAGTTTGCTGTTTTGCTGAGTAGTAGATAATATCAACATTAAAAACTATCATAATAATGGGAAATTATTTCATGACTGTATGAGTCTTAAGAAATAAAATTTGGAAAAATTAGAAGTGGGTAACAATTTTTATTTTCATCAGAAATAACATCATTATTTTTTGTTAGCAAAATGAACAATGTCCCTGAAAATGAAAAAACAATTGGTGCAATTTTATTTAAAAAAGTACTTTTTTTTTTTTTTTTTTGGTTTTCATTATTGTTTCTGTTCATGTTCAGTGAAAAATGTGGTTGGAGAAAACAGTAAAAGGGCAAAATCGAAAACCAAAAAGACAAAAACAGAACAAATGTCATTATCAAACCTTGATAAATATGCCTCAGTGAGGCATAAATCAGCAACATTATTTCCTAGTGTTACACATCTCCTCCAGAAATATAATAAGGGTATATTCATACATACTTCATGTCAGAGATAGCTAGTAAATGGAAAACAGGCACACTAAAAAATGGGTTTTTTTTTTTTGGGGGGGGGGGGAGGTACAGTATTTAATTTAGTGAGAAATCTTGCTCTGAATTTGCAATGTATAAAAAACATATTTTATAACTGAGGTGAATGCGCCTTTGCAATATATTTATGCCTGCAGACAGAAATCATACAATTTAAACCTACCGGTAGGCTATTATGAATGAATATGCAGCATTGGTAACAATATGGAATGTTATCAATGCATTACCCTAAACAATATACAGAGATCATAAATGTGATACATTTGTCCTGCATGATATGCCGAGTTTATTTGTTTGTTTGTTATCTGTATTGTTACCAATTTATTGTTTAACACAATATACATTATGTGAATAGATCCTAATAAATGAATAAAAGACATTTTATTGTTAAGACATTTATCATGTAAAGATTTTGTCTAGCGATCCCATATACGCTTACAGTGAGATACAGTTGTTGCTCGCATTTGACTCATGTAGCAGAGATGATTTGTTTACTTTGTGTTAGTTTTATTAAGTATTGTGCTGACATAATTAGATAAGATTACTTAAGAGATAACTCAAAATAATTTAGTAGGATTGAAGTCCTACAATGCTTGGCATATCTTGGTATTACAATAAGTTGTATCAAATGACAAAATCAGCTTTAGATGGTAAAATAAAAAAAAAAACATACAATCTATCTGCTCAAATTTCATTCTCCCTTCATTGTACAATTGTTTCAATTTATGCAATTATTCTATGGAGACAATACTGGTTACTAGAATGCTACAAAATGTTGACATTGTCTTGTCTAATGATAATTTATTTTTATTGACAGTATGATTTCATTAAAATAGAAAAAGATTAAACAGACCCGTGTGAACATGACATCGCTTTACAGCAATATGTTCATTCATGACAAATTTACTACAATATGCAACAACAAATATTCACCTGACAACACTCAATACACAATTAATACACAACAATTCACAAAAAAAAATCTTTATCACAGCAACAATATGCTAAATAATTAATATTCACAATTGACTTTGCTATACTATGAGTACACTGACACAAATTGTTTCAAATTCATTTGGTCATGCAATTTCAATCTTTGATAAATAAGCTGTTTTTTTAATGGAGTTGTGTTAGTATTTTCTTTAGAAATGAATGTCAAGGACATTCATAGTGGTCACAAAGATGATGCTTATACAGTTGTCTTAACAAAACAAAGCTTGGTTATGACAGTTCCATTATGACAGAATAAAAAAGATACTCTAACTTTTAATATTCACAGCATGAGTGTCTTTTCAGCTGTGTTGAAAAATATGTGATTGTCATTTTCATGCCAACTGAATCAAAAGCAAATATGTACTTTTCATTTGCATTTTGACTAACTGTTCCTTGATCCAAAAAGTGTTATCACTTGTGATAGACCTCAAACGTGGCTGTGAAAAGTGTTATTGCTTATATGAAAACTGACAAATGGCTGTTAGCAGAGTTGTTTCACTTTTTAAAACCCAAGGCTTAGTACTTATTGTAAAGTGTTAAGATTTTGTGATTATATGCAACTTTTTTAAAACAAACTCAATCATGCTTTATGTTGGAACCTTCAAGCAAAAGAAACAAAAAGAAGAATAACGTAGAACACATACAACATACAGAGATAAGGATATATAGACATATATAGATAAACAAGATATTATGAAGCAGGAGATAATTGAAGATATGGGTGTCTGATTGGAACAAATGGGTGTAGCAGGATACGGGTCTATAATTGTATTGCCAAATGCCCATTTTAAACTGGTTAGCTGAAAGGTCTTATCTAAAATCTTTGCCATTTTACCATTGGTATATTTTCTGGTCAACTACAGGTCATGGGCATTGTTAGGTTCAGAGACCCTGTGACTATAACAAGTGGCCAGATTTCTTCTATATTTTCTCATCTATTGGATTTGGGAAGCTCTGCAGTCATCATGCAGAGACAAAAGCTCATGGTAAATACAATATGTAAGGAATTTACTCAAATAGTTTTGGTCGTCTTGTTCAAGAACAAACTGAAATCAGGGTCTTTCCAGAGAATTCGTGTTTATTTACAGAAAAACTTTAACAAAAATCCAGCCTGACTTGGCAAAACAATAAAGAAAACATATAACATACGGTTTTCAGAGTTTTCTCACAAAAGCAAAAGTCTTTTCTTAAATCCCACTCCTTAGAGTCTCAGTGGTCTGTCCAGTCCAACCACACCTCAGCACAACCAGCCACACACTGAGAGAAAGACTCCTTCTCTCTAGCTAAGCTTGTTGTTTTACCTACTACACACGGGTGCACTAAATTTAGGAAAAGCCTGTGATGGAATGTAGGAGTAGCCTTCCCACCCAAAAACTCTTCAGCCACTCCTAAACCCTGGACCCAAACTCCAGTCTAAACAACATCACTGACAGTTAACCCTGTCAGCTTTGATTATTCCCAGAGTTTCATGCCACTGCTGACCGGAGTCTCCATGGCACATACATTCCATCCAGAACTCTCCCAAAAGACCTGCTTACAAATAGTATAAAGGAATGACTGGTTAGTGACCAGTCATTAGTGTCTCCGCTACTAATAATGGTAAAGGTGCTTGGGAATTGGATGAAAAATCAAAGAAAATCAATACACTGCAGATTGAAATACTTCTATCAATAGAAATAAAAGCAAATATAACCGTGTATACTCAAATAATAAAAGGAACTACGTTTGATTCATGATTGATTGAATTTATGATTTTTTTTTCTAATTTTTTTTAGATCTCTCATTCTGGGGACTTACTGGTTGAAGTATATATAGAAAAAAAAGAACCTGATACCTGCATAATTATTAGGGTAAGAAAATTGTCATTTATTGTCACTGAGAGTATACACAAGTACACACCAGCAAAAAGCATATTTACAGCATACTGAGATACAAGCAATGACATAAACTGCATCACAGAGCAAATAAGATAGATAGATATTTTGTCAATTCTACATACGGTATGTACATGAGCACATACAAGTATTGAAATTACATTTCTCATCTCTTCAGCATACATGACAATGGGAATAGGAATATAAATTACAAGAACCAGTAGGCAAAGTAAAGTGCAAATGCAATACCATATATAAATAGAATACAATAATACAATAAAAATATGTATAGGAGGTGAAAGTGCGTATCAAAGAGAGAAAAGGGGGGGTAAGGATGTTGAGCTTGGAGGCAGGTTAAGTCAGCTTTGAGGCAGGTTAATTCACTGAGTACTTATTGAATTTACAAGGTCATAGGGAGAAGTGATAACAGGAGGGGAGGTTAATAGGTGAGAAGGGGAGGAGATAAGGGGGGGAGGCAGAGCAGGGAGAGAGTTCAGAGCTCTTACAACTTGGTGGGTAAAACTGTTCTTCGGTCTACTAGTCCTGGCCATTAAACTGCGCATTCTTCTCCCTGAGGGTAGAAGATTAAAGAAACAGTGAAGAGGGTGGGCAAGATCACCTGCCACACAGAGGGCTTTCTGAAGGAGATGGGAGTTATATAAGTCCTGGATGCAGGGAAGAGAGGAGCCAATTATTTTCTCAGCCGTTCTTACAATGCTTTGCAGAGATTTCCAATCAGATGCTGCGCAGGCCATGTACCACACAGTTAAGCAGTTAGTCAAGATACTCTCAACAGCTCCTCTGTAGAAGGTGGTCATGATGGATGTAGAAGCTCTTGCTCTTCTTAGTTTGCGTAGAAAGTAGAGGCGTTGATTGGCCTCCTTGGTTAGCGATGATGTGTTGATGGACCAGGAAAGATCTTCAGTGACATGTACACCCAAGAACTTGGTGGTAGTCACTCTTTCTACAGCAGCTCCATTTATGGATAGAGGGGCATGTCTTGGATGTTTTTTCCTGAAATCCACTAAAATTTCCTTAGTTTTGACAGTGTTCAAGATAAATAAGTGTTTAAGATAAATAAGACACGAATATTGCATCACACAGCAAATAAGACACAAATATTGCATCACAGAGCAAATAGGGCATAAATACAACATCTCAGAGCTAGATTAATAACTTATAATTAAATGTGTAAATAAAAGATAATAATAATAGTAGAATACGATATACACAGGATAATTTCCTTAGGGCTTGGAGGTTAGGGATAAGTTTATGGTGACAATTCCTTCAGGGGAGAAGCTTTAACTGAACCTGCTCGTGCAGAAGTGCAGGCATCTGTAACATCTGCCAGATGGTAGGAGACGGACCAAATCATGGTTTGGGTGAGAAACGTCCAGCATAATGTTCTGAACTCTGTATACACAGCACCTGCGATAAATATCCTCTATAGGAGACAGTTGTATGCCAATAATCCATTGGGCTGTTTTGACAACCCTGTAAAGTGCTTTACGATCCTTGACACTGCAATTTCCATACCAAGCTGTTAAGCAGTATGTCAGCTTGGATGGCATCACAATGTTGAAGGCCGAGCTAAAGTTGATGAACAACATCCTGGCATATGAGTCTTTGCCATCGAGATGTGATTAGGCCATGTGTAAGAATGTAGTGATTGCATCCCTAGTGATCCTTTTTCTGTGGTAGGCAAATTGGAACGGGTTGAGTGAGGCAGGTAGATTAGATTTTATTTGGGACAGTACCAATCTCTCCAGGCATTTTGGAAATGGGGAGGTTAGTGCTGTAGGTCAGAAGTAGTTGGGGCGGTATGGGATTTAGGAACTGGAATGATTATGGCAGATTTGAAGATGGATGGGATGATGGACTGGGTTAGGGACAGATTGAAGATATCTGGTAAGACGTTGGGGAGCACAAGCTTTTAGTTTGCAGCCTTGCACTCCAGCTGCTTTCCTGCCATCTACTTTAAGGAGAGTGGCAAAAACTTCCATATTTGATAATACTAATGGGATCACAGTAGGGGTAGTATTTGTGTGACTTTTTATGAGGGGGATTGAATTATTCAAGCGGTTGAAGTATGCGTAAAAAAGAATTATATTTGTTTTATGTAAAATATATCAAGGTGGCTCCTTGAATGAAATTTGCATAAATTCATTATTTCTGGAAGTATACATCTATGTATAAAACATAGTGTTAGTATTTTATTGTTATACAAATATGAGGACTGAGAAGTCAAGAAGTCTTTATAACATGCACACATGCCTCATTGGTAATCCTAAAGGTAAAGTATTAATTGAAATGCAACTTTTATTGAAACTCCAAGTAAATGTTTTGTTAAAACAATCATCGTAACACAAATTTAAATTAAATTATATGATTATAATGGAGCTCTATGGTAATCCACTTACCCTAGTGTATTGCCCTATTAGAATGGAAGCTAAGAGAAGAGAATAAAATTGTGGCTCAACTAATTGTATATTTTATTACCAACATATGTTTTTCCCCTTCTTGGTGGCATTTTCAAGGTAAGTATATGTAGCTTCACTTAAGATTAATACACTTATTTAGTTAGAGAAACATGAAAAAAAAGTGGTTACTATTGGGGTATTAGAAATCTTAGGGGTCTATAAATTAGAACAAGACATCTGGAGGGCAGAACACCTTATACTATGTGTCATATGCTGAAATATTTTCTGTTCTGGGCTCCTTACAGTAGTAACCCCATCATTACTTCCTGCTGTCAGTCTTTTAACTTATTACTCAGCAGTTCAATATACAAATATGTTCACTTCAAGGCTAGAAGAATCCTTCATGTCCACTCGATCCTCCAAACACTACTGGTAAAGTTTCCAGATTAGAAATAGGATCTAGCCTAGTTTCCCTAAGAGATTTAAAAGATTTATACCCTGTCAGTCTGACAGGTTGAATTATTTATTTTTCCAGTACATTGCTTGGCCTAACAAAATTACAGTACGTGCAACAATTTATATGAAAACTTTATGCATAAGGTCACAGCATCTCAGCTCATAAAGGGAACACTGAAAGCTGCAGCTATGTAGGCCACTCCCTGCACTCCTACATTCCAACAGCAGAACATCTGGAATATTGAAGGTTAACTGTTCTTTCCTATATAATCTTCCAAGAATTACTTATCACAAAATTAAATTTGTCTAACTGAATACACAGGAGAATATACAATATGTCTTTACATGCCAAATTTTAGATTCTACTATAGGATGAAACAATATCTGGATTGTATGTTTTCTGTGTTTATGTGCATATCATATTGTCAGGTGCCAACATGTATTTATATTCTGTTAACAGATATTATATAAATGCATACACTGTTATAAATTCATCTCTTTAATATATGTGTCCAGATTAATATATATGCTTAGCTATACTAAGGTAGGGTTCAATATTATACCAATTTAATATATTTTCATCAGTTTCCCTTTATCCAAAAGTTTTATCAAAATGAAAATTGCAGTGCATGATTATATGTGGGATAATGAACTACACTAAGGTTCAGTAGAACGAAAACTATTCAATTGACAGTAATTATGTTGGCTTCACTATTGTGTCTAATCTAATGAGTCTTAAGGTTCTAAAACTTCATCAGAGAACATAATAGGATTTGTTAGTTTCAAGGTAGTGTATGTGCCTCAGCACTGTTTTACCATCAAAAAGAATTATTCCTTTTAATTGGCTCTTTAAAAACCTCTAAAAGCCATACACTCTCCTGTGACAGGCAGACTAAAAGACATTAACATTTTAACACTGTGTTTTTTTAGCAAATATCTGAAAGTGTCAGCTGTGTTTATTTTACTTACAATTTTGTAATTTAGTTTTTTCTTTGTAGTGTAAGTTACCAGGATAATTTTTGGCCTATATAGTGAATGCATCTTTAATTAAGCAATTTTCTGTTAACAGTGTAGGGTTACACCTAAATTTAGTCCCATCTCTATATCTACATACCTATAGAGCCAGAAACTACTGCCAGGCATTCTGTCCGAAATGGTCACCCAGGGCATCACTCCTCAGGTGTAGTGGAATAATATTCCTCTCTTTTATAGCTATACTTTTATAATTGCTACTTTGCAGGACATCTGTTCTGAAGCATAACTAGAGACCACCTTCCTCCAGGTCTCTATAATGCCTATAGGGCAAGTCTCTATAAAGGGAAGATTATCTACTTCAGTTAGCCAAGTCAAGAAGGTCAAACTCAGTAGGGACATCTCCTTTTATATTTATGGACACTGATCATCTCCTGATTCTCACTCACATTGAAATTATATTTGTTTTTACTGTATAGAACATAGAATATCCTAGAAAATTCAATGATATGGCATTATAACATGAAAAATATCAAATCTAATACTATTGTAATGGCTTAGCCAACATGATGAAGTGCCAAACTCATACCTTACATAACTTTAGTATGCCACAAGAGATATTTTTTCCAACAATGAATGGCTGCAAACCAACTGGGTATCACCTTGTATAAACCTGTTTACATAGTATTTGGAGTATTTTATATCCTACTTTATAACACCATTATAAAGGCAAGGCAATTCATTGAAGAGTATTCCAGTGTGTGCAGAAAAGCAGACTCTTTTTTATAAAACCACATTTGCCCATATAAATTAGAGTCCAGTGACACTCAAAAATTAAGCCAAAAACAATTGCTAGGTTTGTAGTGTTAACATAATATATGAGTCATGTCACAGTTGTGAGAGCATATTGCTATAGTCTTAATGCCAGTGAGGGGACAAGATCCTGCAGCACCAAGTGAAGATGTTAAAATGCTCCCCCCACCATCAGATACCCCTATAGTGCCCTATACAGTGTGGCATGATTCAGTTTTTTTGTATTGGCCCCACCAAAACTATGCTGCAATATCTATGCCCCAAATTGTTTCAACTGACACAAATAGCCCTCCATCCCTTGAACCATAATGATCTGCCTCCACTCCTTGGTCCTTCTGTGCAGCCCACACCAACCATCATATACTATGTTTCCCCCATGCCCATTCTGTTACCTCATCCCCCTTCCTATACTGTGCAGCCCACACCAACCATCATATACTATGTTTCCCCCTTGCCCATGCTGTTATCTCATCCCCCTTCCTATACTGTGCACCCCATCCCATTTTCCTATAATGTACTGCTTCCCATTTCCATACTGTTAAAATAAGACTATATAGGGGGTTATTTATCTAAGTGGGAATTTGACTGTCAATGTAAATCCTCATCACTTCAGGTTGCTATGCTCTGATTCTCTATTTCGTATTCACTAAACAGAGAATTCCCATATTGAATTTGCGACTGCTTCAGTATTCCCATAGTGAAGTCATGACCACATCAGTAGCCACCTTTTGTGTAGCTTGCGACGTTGTAAGCTGACATCATTACCACATCACAGAGTTTGCTGAATACCCAAATATGAGGAAGTGGCAAATTTACATCTTTACTCAACAATTTGGACTTTGATAAATAACCCCCGTCAGTGTTTTACAGTCTATTAAAGCACAGGAGAGATAGAATGGGGCCACAAAAGACTGTGGGACAGAGCCCCACAAAATCTTTCTCATCATAAAATTGTTGAATAAAAGTAATAAGCCCACTCTAATAACTACTTATAGCACATTTTGGCTTTCTATTAGTTGTGATTCTTCTTCACAGGCAAGTGAATTACCCAAATGCGATCTCATTTCTGATATATTAACAGGTACCGCCTGCTATGGAAACGGCAGAACTGACTAATTGCGCATTGGGGATAAAAAACATTTCTCTTAGCAAGGAAATGCCTTGGGCAACATTTGAAGTAATTGAAAATGGAGAGCTTGGTAAGAATTTTTTTTCTTTTAACAAATGTTATAACTGGGTTACATTATTTGCAGGGTTTAATTACTATTACTAAATGCACCAAGTTTCAGACCTTCTAGTTTTTATTTATATAATCTGAGTTTAATAGTAGCAACATGAATCACTGAATCCTGAAAACAGTGAGTCAACGTTCACAAATTTTGGTTTAAATTACATTTGGAAAATAATGTATAGCTGCAGATTGTTACTGTAATTCATTTTATAAAACAATTATAAAATCATTAATTCAATGCATAATTTTCTTGTATCTTGAATTACTTTTTTGGTATAGCACTTAATAAACTTATAGCATTCCTCTCAAGGTTATATCCCAACTATTTTTAAAATAAGGTTATTATAATTCCCAGTGTCAGCCTAGGTAGCTGATAAAGAACTGCATATTAATATTCTATGATAGACTGATTGCTGCAGAATGAATATCCCAACACTTTACTATCCTAAAAATATGTCTAAATATGACCAACCACAATAACGATTTATTTACAAAAGAAAAATAAACCTGCATTTCTCAAAATAACTGCTTTTTTTTTTTGTGTGTGTGTTTTTAAAATATTATTTTTCAGCATATTTTTTCCCAAATACCTTAAAAAAAATTTAAACATCACTGAATAATTCAGTTTCATTGTTTTTAATTTTCATTTTTTTTAATTTTTTTTGCTAATTTTCACTTTCAGTTATTTCCTTTAATGATGAGAAACTATATGATTTTGGAAGGTGTTTTCAAAGCTGATTACTTAGCAGCTATCAAGATGATAATATTAAAGAAGGGAACTTGAGAACCAAACAGAAATTTAAAAAGTTCCAATTTGCTCTTTAATACAAGACTAAAAGTCCATTTCTATTACCTTAACTAAAGCAACCCGCCTTCTTGGATGGGTTAATTTTGCTTATTTATCTAGTGCCAGCATATTTGTAATACATAACACATTACAGAGGAATTTAAGTATTTCAATTATTTCTTGACTCGGATGAATGTAAAGTCTAATCTCTCTGCAACTTTGGTTTGTGAATGTGGAAGGAAACTACAGTACCAGAAGCAAACATGCCTGAGAAATGGGGCAACACTATGCATTCAATGCCCCAGTTTTACCAAAAATTGCTCATTGAAATTAGTAGGTGCCCAGTAGGCCTTTATTTACCTCAGTTAGTGTCCTGAATCCCATATGGGGCTTCATGGCTGAGCCCTGCTGGATGGCTTAGCCTACAGTGCCCCCACAGCATTTCCCTCAGCAGCCTTTAAGTAGTATAAAGAGCTAAATATTATTTCTAGAAATATATATTAGAAACATACAAACTACTTTAGTAGTACTAAGTAAAGCTAAAATATATGAAAAATATATAAAAACTCATCAAATTATGAAGAATATTTTCAGTGATAGTTAATACTTCGTTCCATTATCAATCTTAGCAAAAAAAAGTCTTTACACACTGTGTAACAGCATTTAATACTTGACCTGAGACTCATGACTGCCAGGAGCCTTCTTGTTCATGTATATAGTGATTACATCATATCTTTCATTGCAGGATAGAATTTACCCACTATAGGGGCATTTATCAACAGGGGCAATCTTTCCAGATGTCTAGTAATCCATAGCAACCAATCAACTATTAGTATTTACTGGTATAGGAAGTAAAATTATGAAAGCCAACTTCTGATTGGTTGTTTACAGTTACTAAGCCTTTGGAATGATTGCCACTGTTTACAGAATGATTGCCATTGACACTGTTTGTTGTCAATATAAGCCAATACTGATTACAGACTGTGGTTGCCCTTTAATTATGCATGTTAAACTATTTATACCTAGATACAGAATCAGAAATCTGTCAAATATTTTAAGTATTGTAGAGAGCATTCTTCAGTATTGCCTTGGGTACAATAGCTTTTCAGTGAAAATTCACACAAAACACATGAGATAATGAGATATGCTTTGCTGGGTCAGGTTACCCTTCTCCAGAGATATTCTCACTATAAATAATGATGGCTGAATAATGATGAACCCCTCTGTAGGTCATGTATGTAAAGCTTTCTAAATCTGTAGCATATATATATATATTTGTGTTTCTTTTCCCAGAACGTCCTATGCACTACAAGGAAAAGGTACTGGAAACAGTTCTTCAGTGGTGCTCCCTCTCTGACCCTGGTGCAGCTTTCCTCCTTGTTAAACCAAACAATATGAAAGATATGATGGCATCCGGTATGATGTTTCTGACAATAAAAAGAACTGATTTATTTATGTTTTTTTTTTTTTATTCCAAGAAGAAATCATCCGTAAAATGGCCTGTGTATTTTAATGCTATTTGCTTGCTAACATTAATAAGTTGCTATTTTGTCTATTGTCAAAACCACTCCCTAATTATTGTTACATAATAATAATAGCAAATAATTATAGTTTGCTAATAATAATATACACTCTGTATATTTATTTAGGACCTCAACTTCTTCATGTTTGGAGGATCCAGCCCCTGATACATTAGGATTTGTGATAGATGCTCTTTAATTGGAAGATATTGTGCACTAGACAGCACTGATTAACCAAATGTGTCTGTTTGTATGTATACCTATCTATCCGTATCTATCTATTCATCCGTCCATTATCTATATTTATATAAAAATTAATATATACAACTAAACAAAAAGGGTTACACACAGGAGCAGGTTAAAATACTTGCCTATTAACTGCTTGTTCTTGTTGATGAATACAGCAGTCTTTTATCAATTACACACCTTTGTTGATAATGTCCAAAAAAACAAAAAAAAACAAAACAGCCTTTTGTTTGCAATACAGCACATATAATGACAGTACAGTCCAAGAGATTTACTGTCATTTTGGAGTATTTTAATGTGTAGTGTTGATCTATATCATAATATAATTATCATATATAATGTTGTGTGAGAACCTTGTGTAACTGGTGCAGTAATGCTATGTACATGAATACATACCAGTCATTTTAGTGTAATACTTCAGCTGACCGCAAATGCTGATCTCAGTCACAACTAAGTATAATGTTCAGAAGCACAGATATCTAAAATGTCTTTGCAATATGTTATTTTTTTATATACAGTATATATATATATATATATATATATATATAGTAGGGATTTCACTCAAGTGGTTTTGGTCGTCTTGTTCAATAGGGAACTACAAGCAGGTTCTTTCCTGAGGATTCGTCTTTACCTTAACAGAAGTCCAGCCTGACTTGGCAATACAATAAAAGAAAACAAATAACATAGGTTTTTTCAGTGTTTTCTCACAAACATAAATTTCTTTCCATAAGTCCCACTCCTTAAAGTCTCAGTGGTCTTTCCAATCCAACCACACCTCAGCACAGACTGACACATACAGAGAGACTCCTTCTCTCTAGCTAAGTCTGTGCTTTTACCTTCCCTAAACAGGTGCACTAATTTAGGAAAAGCCTGGGATGGAGTGCAGGAGTGGCCTTCCCACCCAAAACTCTTCAGCCACTCCTAAACCCTGGTCCCAAACTCCAGTTTTAACAACGTCACTGACAGTTAACCCTGTCAGTCTTGGCTATTCCCAGGGTTTTATGCCACCGCTGACAGGAGTCTCAATGGCACTTACACTCCATCTATGACTCTCCCAAAGACCTGCTTACAATATATATATATATATATTGTTTCTGGGATACATTAGATGAATTAAGGAACGCCATAATGTACATTACATTAAACAAAAATGCTGCATATGTTTAATGTACTTTGTTTTTAAAGGGGAACTATAGTGGTAAACCATACTTACCTGATCGATCTAGCAGCAGAACACAATCCTCAGCCCAGGATCGCAAGACAAATACATCACTGCTCTGCTCTCATCCGGGTTTATGTAAGTGATGTCGGTCCCTCACATAGACCTGCCCCTCCTGAGTTGCCAAGATCGATCTTTACGTACTGCTGCTAGATTGATCAGATACAGTAAGTATGGATTACAACTATAGTTCTCCTTTAACAAAAAAAAAAATGTTACAAAACAAAAGATGCATTGTAACGTCAAATTACATTTAGGAAAAAAGCATCAACAATTTACATATGAACATAGAATCTAACAGCAGAATAAAAGCAAGGACAGATCATTCAATAGTAACTTAGAAATATGAGATAAAATAGGTTAAATCAAAGAGGAATGTTCTAGCTTTTTGAAGAAACTTGTCGGTAGCTTAAGTGCATCTTAGTATTAAATCACTTTAAATCATGTAGTATTTATATATTCACTTGTAGAACTTGCTATGCTCATTCTTTGTCTAGGGACTGGACTATAATAACTGGGAGATCTTGTTAATAGCGCAGCCAAACATAAAGAATTCAGAACTGACTATAGTTCTTCTAGTGCCCAAAGGAAAACACATATCCACTGGCATAATTTAGTAATCTAAAAAAAAAGAAAAATATATATATATATACTAATGTTGTATTCAGTGTATACAATATCCCCAAAGACAATCAATAGTTAATTGGGTTGTTTATTTGTTTAGCAGTACTATATGCTTGTTTTTAAAGTTCTGTAAAAATCATTAATTCTTAATTCACCAAGAAAAAAAAAAACGTAAAAATGTAATGTTTACCAAAATGAAATAGATCAGTGGATGGGAATGCATATCTGTGTGTAGCTTTATCTGAATATGCTGTTTTCTACATATGTATAAAATACACAATCAAACAGATCTTTGCAGAGTGTTTCACTTTCCATTGCAAATTGACTGCTAAATAATCCATCATATAGCCTTAAGAAATAGAAATGACACAGAAGTAATTTTGATAGATCTGCTAATAATCTTCCACCATATGTATTTTAAATTCTCAGGGTGCGTTATAAAATTAGATAATCTTTTTATTTTTAACAAAAAAGAAAAAAAAAAAAAGGCACAGGGGTGTACAAAGGTAATGGGATTAGTGATTTAAAACAGCACTGGCATTTTGCATCGAATGTGGCTGAAGTAGCTTTGGAGGAAATGGTCTTGAATTTAATTATCATAGAGGAACGTATAAAGCGAGAGGTAGGAAAATGTATGTATTGAGAAGAGACAAGGCAAATAGAGAGAGAGAATTAAAAAGATGCTTCTGCCACAAACTATTATATTTTCTATCTAAAATGAAAGAAAAGAGGTTAGACCCTTCAGTATAGACTACACAATCTCATATATATATATATATTTAGAAATAAATTCTTTGTTGTTTGATTTAGTATATGTACTATAGAAGAACGCATTGCAGAAGAAAGCAACATGTTCTCGGAATAGACATAGAAAACTTTCAATCAAGGGCAATAAATGTTTAATTGTTGTCCTATAGGGATCCAACCCACAAGAGAAGAGTATTCCAGTAGATGTGAAAACCACACTTTATTACAAATCTGAACATTCATTAATAATTTATTAACAACATCTTCTAAAACAAAGCTCCCTTTAAAGAGAGCCCTAAACCTATTATGCGGTCTTGCGGTCCTAAGGTACAAATCAAGCAGGCATTTTAGCACGCGAAAATGGAAGTGACATACTTGTGCAGTGCACTGCATTAAAATGTCTTGAGCAGGTTGTACCTCAGTGCATCAAATTATTATAAATAATTAAGTACATGTAACTGTTAATCCAGTCTCAATTTGATGTATAAAGGAAGTACCTATGTATATGATAAATAATTTAACATAAAGCTCAGCTGGAAAAACAGAATTTGTAGTGTTCTATAAATAAATGACACATAATGGTATATCACAGGTTTTGAGTCATAGGTTCATAGGTGCTATTGTAATTTTTTAATGTCATACTTCATTGTTGGTCATGTATTGAGGACTCTGTTTACACCCTATTTTGTGAATGATTTTATTACTACTTTATTGATATGTTTATAGGTTGTTTTTATGAAACTGAGGAGTTACATCCCTGAGAAGCTCATTCTCAACCTTGAAATTTAAAATATACAATAGAATTTTGCGGTGTGTGTGTGTGTATATGTATATATATATTCAGTATATATATATATATATATATATATATATATATATATATATATATATATATACAGTATATATATATAGTATGTGTGTGTGTGTATATATAATGAGCTCTTGTGGCAAATGCCTTCATTCCATTTGTTGCTTTATGAACTAAAATATTGTGATTAAGTTTGTAAACAATGTAATGCAGTGTTATCTACAGTGTTCCAGAGGAAGTTGGTTGCAATAGGTGAACTTTGTTTCTAGAATATCTCTAGACTATGTCATTGTCATTAATTTAACAATTACAACACTGGAACACCTTTATTTTAAGGAGTGCAACAATTAAGTTAAATGGCATCCACAGAGCTGCCCTTGGTACAATAGATGAGAGACGTTTTAGCAGCTGAATGCTTAAAAAGTGTGAACAAAGGTATAAATTTGTACCATGTTTAATCACCCCTTACTAAACTGTCTAATGATAATAAAAGTTACTTTGCATATCTTTACCCTGTATGTAATTACTAAGCCTGAGATCTTGGCCTCAGAATTGCTAGGGATTGCAGTTATTTAATTTTAGCAGTGGGATTTTACATGTATGTGTCCTGTGCAAAGATTGTACCCAAAGCCCTGATTAAAACCTGTGGGTTACTTATAGATTCATTTCAACCTACTGACATAATCTATATCCCAGGAACTGTGAAACTAATTTGATGAATATTGTGTTTTAATATAACATTTTCAACTATTTTAAGTTCTGAAAAATTCCACAAATATATGCAAGACGGAAAGCATTTTGTACTATGAATGACAAAGCTTCAGAAGGAAAACACTGGGAAGCTTGATTAGACTCCTGTAGCTTCCTTGTGACCTTAAGTGAGCAATTTATATACTCATGCTGCCAAGTACCAACATTTATATTGTCCATTCTACCAGAAGTTTGTGCCTGAAAAATATTCTCCCTGCTTGAAATATGCTATTTATTGTTGCAGAATATCTGAAGCAGAAATAAAAAAGTGTGTCCACTGAATTTAAATGTTGTGTTATGTTAGTTTAACTTAAGGTAGCTTTCTGCTTTCCCTAATTATTTATACATGTGCATGATAAGAATGAAAGAAAATGTATCATACAAAATTATGTTCTCTTAAAATATTACATATGGGATTATCTGCATGCAAACATAGATTTATTAAATACCAAGCAAGTTCTACAACCACCTCCCCCTTGCCTCTACCCATTTATCCATTTTGCTAATTAGTAAAGAACAAAGTTTTGTTTTTGGAGGGATAATGTTATATTCCTGCCACCACCAATCTTCAACAAGTATCAGTACACTGGGTGTGTGTTATCCTGTATTAACCACAATATCGCCAACTTCCTAGTTTTCATAAGATAATTATCTCCACAATTTTTAGGGAGTGTGGGTCCCAAATCAGACAGCACATTTAACTAGAATGTAGGTCATTGGTGGATCTAAGGACATGGCTCCATTTTGCTTTTACTTTAAAGGCCACCATCTCAATTATGAAGGTAATGACTATAAGATAGAAATGAGGAAACATATTTTAAACTTAAAGGCCCTGATAGAGATTGACATAGCTAGGATCTAGATTACGAGCATTGCAAGAGGTAGTGCACTGGTTGATTAGATGAAGAGAGATGAAAAAGTGGGTTCCTTAGATCCCTTATGTGGCATATCTTCCACCCCCCACACAGGCTTGGTGTGAGCTGTTCCTAAGGTTCTTGCATTTTAGTATTTGTTGGAACGATTATTCAAGTAGATCCTTGCTGCTTTGCCACAGAGTGTAATACTATAATACAACAATTTTAGTGACAGACACTCGCACACATAGATGGTAGTGATATAATTAATGTACAGAGAGACCAGAAATAAATGATAACACCTTAGCATTTACATATCCATTGTCTGTGTAAAAGTACTTGTCTTGTGTATTTCTCTGAACTCCTCAGTGACTTTTGATATCCTTGTATTTATAGTACATAACAAAATGTTCCTTTTAAAACACAAAACAGCAGGCCTGCTTTATCATGCTGGTGCCATAATTTCAATTGTTAATTATGCAAGATGAATAATATGCCACATGCTGCTGTATTTGAGGTTGAGCAAATAGTAAAGTATTATGTGGATATGCAGTAAACACTCTATATAGCAAATCATAGCACCACCAATCCATAGGCAAGTAAGCCATACAGAAAAAAATCCCAGGAGTTGGGCCCATGACTCCCTATTAGCATATTGCAGTGTTGTTCCTTGCCACAAAAGTCAAACTGGAGATGTTTGGGTGTTTGCTCTAACTTATGGATATTTCATGTTTATTTTTAATGTAATCCACTGAAAGTTCGAGATGATTAAATTCGGAGAAATGGTGGCGGTAACTAAAAGTGAAAAAGTTTAAAAAAACAATACTGAGTGAATATTTCCCTGCCTGTCTTCATTTTCCCTCTAAAGTCACTGGAACCACTGTGAACTTGTCAATGCTGTGTTGCTAGGTGTGTCAGTCCTAGTGACTATGGTTATGATCATATTGTCTGTATATGAATGAAGTAATATTTCAAATTTACTTTGGGGTAATGGTAATCTTTAGCACTTGGCTTTGGCAGAATTACAAACGGGAACACAGAAAATGGTAAACACAATGCTAATTGCGAACTTGCAACCCTCTTTGCCTAAGATTAGAGTCAAGCCAACCACATGCTGTCCATTTTGATGAAAGATTTAACAAAATGGATGAAGCACTATTCTTAACTAACTTAGCCGTTATATTGTGTAACTGGTTTTGAAAATTATTTCTAGAGTCTAGGCAGGTTTGTTGAGTTCTAATTTGCAAGTAGAAGAGATGTAAAATAGTTTATATGTCATGACAACATTTGTGAACCACAAATCTTCAAAATGTATATCATATTTAACCTATAAAGAACGTATTTTACATTTGATTGCTTATAAGCTCAGCAGGGTTTAATTAAGGTATATATTGTATGTGAAAAGGTTTTGTGTGTATCATTAGAAAAGGTTCAATTATACTACTGGTAAGTAGGAAGAGAACACACTAAGGCCTTTTTTGCTTTTTATATTTTAGAATATGGTAAACTAATTATTATTATTAGCATACATATAAAAGAAAAAGCAATAATTAAGATGCCAGGGAATAAAAATAACAACACTTTGAAGGTTCCCAAGCTCAAGAAATGCATGACAATTCATTGCAATACAGTTACACAAAAACATGTGTGTGTATGTATGTATATATATATATAACAAATTGATATTGTAACAAAATGTTAATAATAGCCATGACTTTTCACTGTTCCCTCCTACAAGGTGCATGGGAGAGGGCAAGAAAACATAGATAAATACATTTACAAAATTACAATTTTTTTACAATGACCTAATAATGAATGTGAAACCTAAGGTAATAATAGAACCTATTCATTTAGGAAGTGCCGAATCCCTCCTGTAGTAGGAGAAGGTTTCTCCACATTTATTTAGAGATCATATGTAGTTTAATATCCCCCAATTCTTTATTACAATTTTGTTGTAAGTATTTCTTAATTAAAAGATAAGAGATATATGGAACTAATTTTTTCCATGTGGGGGATTTTTGTCAAGATGTTAACATTTTAAGGCTCCACCAATATTATTTTTTCTTCTGTTCTTAAACCATCCTATCTGTGTATGTAAGTCTCCCTCCCATTTAGATTGTAAACTCTATAGGGCAGTGACTTCCATCCTCTTGTTTCAATCATGGCCTGACATTTAAAGAGACGTACCTTCATCATTTTATGCTTGTAACTTACTTCACTATGTTAAGCACTTTCCCATGTCTGTATTATAACTGTATAGTTGAATTGTATAGTGCTGCTTAACCTAGTAGTGTTTTATAAGTAAAAATATGCATAGATATACATACATACATTCCCAATCATCATATATAGAAATAAAGAAAATCCCAATCAGCAGATCTAAAAAAAATTATTATGTGTTTTTGAGTTTCAAGAACACTGCATTGTTAGGTATTCCTTTCTCCCTTCAACTTCACACTAATAAATTACAGCACATAAAAATGCTCTAAACAGAGAACATAAGAGAGCAAAAGAGAGAGAACGAGAGAAAAAAAGAGTGTAAGGCTTTTAAGTAAAACTGTAGCCTGCACATAAATCAAGCACCTTGTAAGCAATCCCACATTATAATTAGTATGTAAAATGTCTTTAATGTTCAAACCCCTTCCGTTTTTTAAAAATAAATACACATTTTATTAAATATTACTTTAAAAATATCCAATTGTGACTACAATTTCATCCCTCAAAGCTAATGCAGTCTGTGAATACTACTGTAATTACAAAAATTATTACTAAGGTCTAGTAACCCATGAAAAACAATAAATAGTTGTCTTTTATTATTCTAACACCTTATACCAGTTAACTTTAACTGCTATTTACTTGCTCAAGGTTTCTACACCTCTGTAAATGATTGCACTGTAACTGCTAGTAAAAGAAATGCTTACCCTCTTTGTGAATATACATAAAATACTTGGTTGTTACATAGTTTTAAAGTCAATAAGGATGAAAAAAAAGACACAAATCCATCAGGTTCAACCTATGTTGGTCAAGGTGAAGGTAAAAAAACCCCATGTAAAGCTTGGGCTAG
>WMED01003446.1:0-22150 GCA_019650415.1 Pipa parva
TTATACAGTGTTTCTCTCTGTCCTCTTCCCTGTCAGCCTGACTTTTCTCTCCTGAGTTGGGTTGGGCAGGGCTGAATGATGATTGACATGAAATCACAATCTAGCAGGATCTGATTGGAGGAGCTATAATGTCAATCATCATTTAGCCCCGCCCAGCCTAATAAAAGTCAGGCTGACAGGGAAGATGACAGAGAGAAACTCTGTATAATGGTACATTTAAAAAAAAAAAGTACATATATATTTACAAAAATGTTTATTTCATTAGTACAACCTAAATTAGTGTTAGTTTTGAGGTGACAGGTGCACTTTAAATTATTTTGCTGTCAGGGTATAGCTAATAACTCCTCAATTATATAAATATGAATTTTTTTGTTTGTTTTTTTAAGCTAATGCACAAGGTAAATATTATTGGCTGTGATTTTAAATAGAAGCAACAAAATAAAATGGCTGCAATCTAGTCCACAGTGTGAACAAAAGCATTTTTTTCTGCCACAATTTGGGCATATTTTATGTGTCTTGTGTACGCACATAGTACCACACTAATGGGGTAATTCACGATAGTGCGAAGTGAGGTGCGAATCCTTCGCCTCTCTTCGCAACTGACTGTTCTGTGCTTGCTGACATCCTGCACGTGGACATCAGCGAGCACTTTAAAGGGTTTCCAGTCTCGGTGAGGCAACTCTTTTGCTCTCGCCAAGACTGGAATCCCTTTAAAGCACTCGCTGATGTCCGCATGCAGGACATCAGCAAGCACATACCAGTCAGTGCGAAGTGAGGCAAGGACTTCGCACCTCACATCGCACTATCGTCAATTCCCCCTAAATATTTCACACTCATGAAAGGTGTGTCACAAACAGACAGACACACACTGGATGTCATACAGTCACATTTCAACACACACTGGATGTTGCCACATACACACTTTCTCACTACTTTCCCTCATTTGACAAAGAAAATACTGGATTACTTAATATGTTTTTTGTTCAGTGCATTAATAATTATGTTGAATTCAAGAAACTATAACACATGAGCTATTGAAATATTCTAGTTTATTATTGGGCCCAATATGCACAGTGTAACTGATAAATTATACTTTGTTTTAATATAGTGTGTGTATAAAATATATAGCATGATTTGTAGTCATGAATAGCATAGATTTAACCAATAAATGCATTATTACGTGAGACTGGTGATCTGTGCCTGTCCCACTATTACATTTCACAAGAGTCAGAAAACAAAAAGCCATGATAAAGAGAAATAAGTATAGACAAATCAAAGAAACTTTCTTGAAAAAAAACTTACTAGTTGTACATATGAGTTTTGCACTGATGAGTTTGCATTTTCTGTTGTAAAAGCTTCTAAAACTGTGCATATAGTCATACAAAATCTTTCCCTAGAATTCAGTGACCTTCAACATGGATCTCTCTAGATACCTCTGAACTACCACCTCTGAGTCTCCTACAGAAGTTGCCAATGGAGTTCAGTGTTTTATAATTCAGCAATTTCAGGAAAACTACAAATTAAAGATCTTTACCCTATAGTAAGAAACATAGTTCCCGATGAATATGGGAGTTCAACTTTTTCTGATATCTTAGGAATTTTTTTTTTTCCAAAGTAGGGCAAATATTTACTAGTGTTTTATACATCAGAATACTCGAGTTTTATCCTGAAATTTAATTCTAATCCATTAAAACATGGTAACAGAAACTATTTCAATATGCTGTATTGAAATATTGAATAGGGAAGCATTATTTAGCATCATGTATAATAATACAGCTTTTGGCAAACTCTATTAATTGATAGTCTTGTTCAGGGACCTTCATACTGCTGGAAAATACAAAGTCTTGTATCTTTCCAGAAACAGTAGATGAAGAAAGACACGTTAAAACTCTCTGGCATAAAACAGTTGTCTCCTCTATGTTCTAATTCTTTTATTCTTGACATTCTTAGAATGCAATCCATTGTTTTGTCTATAGTCCTTTTCACTGGGGTTGCTGACACTTTCTTCTGTGTATTGGGATTCTGTTCCCTCTTCTTTGTTGGTCTATAATAAAGAAAGATCAATGAAAAATCCATAACCCAGCCAACTTCATAAAGTTTAAAACCTAATGATCACATTCATGTCCTATGGAAGTTGTCAAAATGACTTACTTTTCTCTTGTTTGTATTCTTTTCGTGTATTCCATCATTTGGTGGAACTCCTGATGCTTTCTCAAGAACTAAGAAAAAATAGAAACAGGAAAGATTTTGAACCAGGAGGTGACTTTTTGTAATAAAGTTGACAAGGCAATTGATAATATTCTGATTCAATGGAAAAAAAAACATATTACCTTATTATAATGTTGAAAAAAGATCTGCATATAATTTTTTTTTGTTGGGAACCAGGGAAGAAATACAGTAAACAAGTCTAGTTGTATTTGCAGAGGTATTGACAACAAAGGATTACAGATAAATTACATCAGAAGCTTGTTACCTTCCTTACAAATAAATGCACAGATTGCTGAGCATTTACCCAAGCTTTAAGTATTTAATGGTTTATGCATAGTCATGGTCGCGTCTAAGGATGGGTTTAGATTCTGAGATTGAGGGGGGTTATTCACTTAAGGTGCGAATTCCACTGTCGAATTCACAAACAGCAGATTCCCATAGCAAATCTGCAACAATTTCCCCATTGAAAAGTCGCAACAATTTTTTTTAATATTAAGATTGTGACAATTTTACCATTGTCATTACAAAGACACAACTGTCTTTATCTGGCGAATTCGTACCTATATGCAATTATTCGGACTTGAATGAACAACCCCCTAAGTAATTTGACCAAATGTGAAATGAAGGGATCATCTGCTAATCTGACTACACACAAAATTTGGGGAGTAGCTGCAGATACATTTATTGGGAACAATATTCCAAAACAGTTGACACATTTTTATACATGCTTTACACATTTTTAGCATCACTTTCATTCATTGATTTTTAGCGCTGCTTTACACATTTTGTGTTTGTTAGTTTTTATTTATTGGGATCAGTTATTATAGAAGTGGTAAGCTGTCTAGCAATGACTGCATGCATGCTCCAATTAGACTTATCGGCAGGCTAGATATACAGTACAGTGTTCCCTGTATATAGGTGATCCCTATGGTCTTTACAGTTGTGTTTTCCAGTATATAAAGAAAAAAATAATTTTATTAGTCTAATGAGAAAATTGAGTAGAAAAAAAAACATGCTTAGGCCTAGTTCCTTTGCAAACTCATCAAGTATAATAAAAACTTATACAGTGAACCAGTTTTGTGGGTGGAGTGGTTAAACAGATCTCTGAACCTACGATAAGTGTGCTCACTGTTAGAAAAAGAGCAATATTCTGCTCTTGCATCTCGACCTGTTGGAACAGGTGTTCTGCAAACGCATTGTGGTGACCTCAAGGAGCATACCTGTTCCAAGCCTATTCTAATAAAGGGGGACAAGCACAGGAGAGGATTACTGAGATCTGTGATAATGCATCACTGTGAAATAATTACAGATAAATGTAAGAAAGGATAAGGTTCTTCTGATTATTTCTACATTATTTTATAAATCATTGTTCTACTGGTCCCATACAAGCTTCAGTATCTCTCTTGGATTCTTGCAAGAAAATTGGCAGATGTCATTGAACTTACACAGCTTGTCTGTAAGTCCTTTTCACTTGCTCCCCTAACAATACTATACTGTGTTTCTACCTAAAAAGGAATGCAGAAATAACAGGAAAATACTTCATTATAAATTATTAACATTTCACAAGACTGTTTACCTGTAAGAAGTTCATCAATTGTGTCTACTACAGTTTTAGCATCATCCATAGCAAAACACATCGGAGGCTTGAATTTGAGTACATTTCTGTGAGGACCATCAGCACTCAGAAGGATATGTTTTTCCTTTAATCTTTCAAGAGAACATAGCACAAGTCAGTAAACCGTAGGAAAAATTCAGTGTTGACAATACCTTGTATGACATTGGCCTTAAAAGACATCAGTACCACATAGGTTCGAGCCTCAAGTAGACATGTAATAGTTATGCTGTTTTCTAACATAGTAAAAGCAATGTACTGAAACATTAGAATGAAGGAATTCTCTAGTGTGTACTGTGAGTATTTACAGTATTTTATACAGGTCTGGATTGCTTGTTTGTCTTGTTAAGTCTAATAAATCAAACCATGAAAAAACTTGTCACTGTAATTCATTGAGAAGTTGGCTCCACATTAGGGGGGAGGAGGTTTATGGAATGTGTAAGCTATGTTGCACCTTGATAGAATTACTCTGTGAAGCAATGGGCTACCATGATTACCACTTGGATTCTCCAAACTCGGCTGAACGTGTTACAGTATTCTTATGATGTCCAACGTTGATAAGTTACTTTGGTTGCTATAAAGTTTTATAAATTTTGACTTTCAGTCTCATGCAGGGCTGGCATTAGAGAGGGTGCAAACTGGGCAATTGTCCACGGCTCTCGACTCCATGGGGGTCCCCCATTAACACTGTGCACAGTGCTCTGCAGCTCTATTTTCCTCAAGTGCTGCTCTTAATTCCGGTTTGGAAGTGGTTGAGGAGAACAGAGCTGCAGAGCATTGTGCAGAGTGCTATGCACAGTTGTGGTGGAGTTGGGTTGCATAGAAATGCCCAGGGCCCCAGTTTCACTAAAATTGGCCCTGATCTCATGCTTTACAAACGTTAATAGTTCTATAACAGATGACAGTTGCAATTTAATTTGCTAATAATTTCAGTTTATGTTCAGATTCTGTACATACTCAGTATATAGAGCAATGGCTTTACGTGGCGCTAGGATATGTTTTGTGGACAGTAAAATAATCTGGGATTATAGAAAAAAAGTGTGCTGTCAGATTAAAGCTCTTGTCTTTTTCAGTGCTGGCCATGAACTGTAGATATATTTGCACAGTTGTTTTTTGTCTTTTTGGTACCGTTTTAGGCTGCCTTTAGTCACTTACTGTTCTGCTATCATCCCACTCCTCTCTCAGAAAGTACAATGACTAATTTTGTACTAGATCAAGATGGCTTATTTCCACTAGGCCAGGCTGCTTATTTCAGCCTGCCACATAGTATCCTGTTACTGTGCCAGCCAAGTGCAACATCAAAACATGGATTCCTTGGCTGCAAAACTATCACAGCCAGTTTACACGCCCTGTTTTGACATTTATAGCCATGTGCTTTTAATAAATGAAGGAACAGCACAATGTACTATAAACAAGTGAAAGGAAAACACCAGTGAGGAAAACTGGGAAGTACATAATAAATATAAAATGCTGAACTAAGTAAAAACATTCATCTGAAGTTGAATTTTGAAGTATTTGCACAATGTGCATGAGAGTGCATTTTCTATGTGTGTATTTGTAAGAGTTCTTCTGTGTGTGTGGGTGTACATGTTCTGTGTGTGTGTGGGTGTAATCTGTTTTCCTTTTATTCTTTTCTATGCTAAGTTCTAAAAAAATGTCAGTCCTGGTTTGCCATAAATAACCTATACAGAATAACTTCTTTCAGAAATACTACTCACATCCTCATTCAGCAGTTGTCATTGCACAACAGTTATACACGGTACATTTCTGCTATTTATTCCATATAAATAGGTGTGTGGGCTTAAATATGTACATTTTTATTTTTCCATTAACAAAGGACAGGAAATAAAAATGTAAAGAACACAATAATCACATCAAGCTGTCATTGTATATAATATACAGTAAGCATTTTCTGAAATAGAATGTTGCAGGTCTGTTCGGGCTTATTACAATTGCAGGTCTGCCATTTAAGTTTAAACTCCTTTGCTTTGTCTACGGCAGTTATGTATTATAGGTGGTGCTGTTGCAAGTTGCTATTTATTAAAAACATAGTCATGGCTAAATTATGTAAAAAAAGTACTGCATGTCTATAAACAACTAACAAAATAATTTTCTAAAGTAGCTTTTGAATTAAACAACAATAGTAGACCCCGTGTTTTAATCACCACAGACAACTCTAGAACATACAAATCTGTTTCCTACAAGCTCTGGAAATGTTTACAGCATATTCTGATCCTGTCGCAGAAAGCCTGTGTGTATCAGACAAGGACTATGGGGGTTATTCACTAAAGTCCGAATTGTTGTGTATAGGAGCAAATTCGCCAGATAAAGAAAGTCGCAATAGGCTACTACTGTCACAGTCACGTCTTTATAATGAGAATATTGTCGCAGTTGCAATTTTATTATGGAAAAATTGTCGCAATCTTAACATTAAAAAATTGTCGCGACTTTACAATGGGGAAATTGTAGCGGATTTGCTATGGGAATCCGCTGTTTGTGAATTCAACTGTCGAATTTGCACCTTAGTGAATATCCCCCATATATCTAGAAGTAGAATAAAAAACCTTTACTTGTATATGATGTGCTGGGCTTCAGCAGTTGCAGGACTTCTGAGCTTTCGATCCTTGACCAAATCAACGCCAATAAACAAGCCTTCTCCTCTACAGACAAACCAGATTATTTTTGTTTATTTTTTTGTCACAACTATTTTTTTTTTCTTTTACATCATTACTGGTTGTTGGGGATTATGCAGTAACGCCTACTGAACTTTTTCCCAGTCTACTAACTATAGAACCAATCAAACGATACTAGTTAAGATTTCTAACTTCATTTGCAGGTGAATAATGAATACAGGTTGGTTGTTATGGGTTACTGGACCAGGGAAACATTCTTAGGGGGGAATTCATGAAGCTCCGAAGTGAGGCGCGTAGTGTTTGCCTCACTTCGAAACAAGTGACATGCGCATGCTGATGTCCTGAACGCGGACATCAGCACGCGCATTAAAGGGATTCCCCTCCCGGCGAGGAGACTCGAGTGCTCTCGCCGGGAGGGGAATCCCTTTAATGCGCGTGCTGATGTCCGCGTTCAGGACATCAGCATGCGCATGTCAGTTTTTCCGAAGTGAGGCGAACACTACGCACCTCACTTCGGAGCTTCATGAATTCCACCCTTAATGTTGCTGTATAAACCAAATGCTTTTTGAAGTCAGGAAACTTAAGTAAAGTCACAGAATAATGCAAACATTAACATCCCAGGCTTTAAACAATATTATTTTGTCAGTAAGATGGAATTTAATTAAAATGATTTAATTCAAATCTAAAAAGACGACAGAATTTTTTTGCTTGCATAAGGGATGATTTACTGTGTTTTTTTTTTTTATAATTTTAAAAATTCATAAAAACTATTTTATAAACTTTATTCCTTTGATAACAAAACATAGTCTTAGATAAGTGGGATTATTAAAAAATGGAACTATTGAGACAGATCCCTTTAACATTCAACAGACGGCATTGGTGGAAATCATAGCTTCATTTGTACCAGACCTTCCTTTTCTGCATCTCTGCAACTACACATAACGAGTGACTCATTAAGTAAAGGTAAAAGCTTAAACAATATACAAGTGCATCCTTGGTGACTGTTGCTTTTATTGTCTTTTCTGTAACTGTATTTTGCAACCATTCTTTTCCCAGAAAAATTTGCAAAAATAGGCTTTACCATAGGTCCCTGAGATTATAATACATGCTTTTAATTTACCCAGGCTGTGAAAAAGCCAACTCACTTTGCCTTTTTGGAACCAGTTAGAGTGCACCTGGAACATCTTTTACGTATATACAGTATATATATTTTTGTTTTATGTATAATCGCCCACTGGTCTTGTCTATTTTATTAAATGTTTAGTATTTCTATCAATGACACACTGCAGACTGTTTACCTCTACAGAATAATACTTCTCTCTATTATACAGAAAGAAGTTTAATTCCACCAACAATTCATTCAACAAAATGTGCAGAATAGCACTGTTCTGAACACTGACAGGGAAATGCAATAAGTGGAATTAGTGAAACAACATCTAACCATAGGGCTTACCATTACTGCCAATGAGACAATACATTTCACATTTTTGTACAATTCATGTGCGGCATGAAAAAAAAAATGAGTGCAACTAAATGTCTGCACATAAATTTAGTTCTTTAAATTCTTTAAATAGATTATTACAATCAAAATAAGCCCAAACCACAAATTACCTGACATCTCCTATTAATGGATGTCTCTGTTTTTGCTCATTTAGCAGTTTAACTAAATAATTTCCCACTCTGGTAGCATTTCCTTGAAGGTCTTCTTTATCGATAATGTCTAACACAGCCAGGCCAACTGCACACGATACTGGATTTCCTCCAAACTGTAATGAGAAGACAACATTTTTACAATTTTTCTATATTCCCCTAGTGCAGTAGTGTAGTTGTGTAACACGAAAACAAAGAAAGCAATATAAGTGTTGCAGCTACCACAGTTAAACTGAGGTTCTTATAGGACATCATGAAAGAACATCCTAATCCAGCCTATAATGGATGTAGTGAGTGCAGGTCATCATAAAATAGTTAAGTGTAATGTATTTAACACTTCCAAAAATATACTAAACAATGGAAATGTTAAGATAAAAAGTATTTGCTAAGAACTGTTACTTAGTTACATTTACAACATACATGTGTATATATGTATATACCCAGGCTAATAAAACCACCATCAGGGAGTAGGCCTAATATACACTAAAAGATATATATTCTAGTGTGGTGCATAATATAATAATACATTTGCCAGTGGTTCTTACTAAAACAGTAGCAACATTTATTAAACATAACACAAACACATGAGAGAGTAGTAGCAGGGAGTTTTGGTTCAACATCACCATCAATGCATATTCACAGTAATAATTATATAGTTACAGTTACTAGTGAATGCAGATATATACAATTACAATACAAATAGGGATATAATATGAATTGCTGATGATGATATATTTACCACCCAGGTCTACAGACTACTCATGCAGGCAGCAAGTGACCCCAAAGGCATCTCAGGATGATCCCACAGTTGGGAGGGAACTCTCAGTGGCATTCCTTCTTTGATTAGGCGTTCCTCTGGTCCCTAAGCCTATCCTATAGCAAATCCTGTGCTGTGCACCCTCTTCATCTGACGATATGCACTAGACCCCCTAGGCCACTGCTCTCCTGTTGGGGTTTTGAACTACCCTGATAAATATCTATACAATATAAATTCTCAATCACTAGGGTGAGCTAAACAGGGAATGCTTCTTATTATTATATTCCCTAAGATGTCCTTCCACACTTCTGGTGGAAGTTTAACATTGCTCCTGCATCCCTCAAATGGCAAAGGCCCAGGATACACCCATGCACCTACTTATATTAACAGGGGTGAAGCCTCTGATTGGATACTCTATCTTTGGGCAGTATATCCTCATAGGTGTTATGTAATTAGAGATCAGTAGAGGGAGCCCTCAACATATTGTATAAATTCTCCCAACTGTAGATAGTAGAAGTGGTGATGTTTAAGTATATCTAATGATAAAATAATCACCAATACTACACAATCCATTATGCTCAAACTAGACTGAGCATTCATATAACTCTTGTTTATATTCTATGCTAGAAGTATGAATAAGGATATGTAAGAATTTAGAATATTATAGAACATTATGATTCTGGCCATTATACAGAGCAAACTAGTTGAGTTAGTAATTGTCCTAGTTAAACTATGGGGAGCATTAAAGGTGTAGAAAATTTCATATTTCTTTATGTAGAATCTTTTTTTTTTTAACAAAAAACTGACAAATAGAAAAAATAATGTACTAATAAAGTTAATATAATTTTTGCTATTTTTTTTTCAATTATACATGAATAGTAGCAAGATGAATATGCTTTTTCAAGACTCTTGACCTTAGTATTCTACTTCAGTACTTTTCTCTACTGCTGGTATGTACCGTATTAAAATATTCCAGTCCAGTGGCTCCAAAGGCTTCTGCAATGTCTTTAGTTGTTACAACACAGGACATTGGGTGTCCATTACCAATGGGCTTGCCCATGGTTACAATATCTGGTACAAAATCTTCTCCTTGCAGTTGGAAACTCCAGAAATGCTTTCCAACGCGGCCAAAGCCAACCTGGACTTCATCTGCTATGAAGACTCCCCCTGCTTTATGTACATACCTGAAAATAAAATGATTCTGTATCATAAGCTTTAACAAAATAACCAATGGACTATTTCTCTATACATCCTGGGTTAGACAGGCAACATTTAAAAAAGGGAACATTTACAATGAGTAATCCAAGATTTTTTTTTTTAAATATCCCATTTAGTGTCTGTACTCTTATTATTGAGAACATTGTCTCAGTCAATGATAGTAAGGGCATATACAGTATAAGCTGATTGAATTTAGCCTCTCTAAAGTTAAGTTTTAGTGGCCCCTTGACATTAAGTCTCATTAAAGGTCTACTAGAAATCTATAATATTATTGTCACTATTTCATAGGTGCCCCCCCCCACCTGCACTTTTGTTATCTTGTCAAGTCTATTAGATAATATTAGGTCTTGTGGCGCCCCCTTCATCCCTCTTGTTGGTTCCTGCACCAGTTGGGAAAGATAATTATCTTTAGCTATTGTTAAAAACCTGTTTCCTTTATGGGATCTGCAGGTTTTAGTTTCCCAATTTATATCTGGGTAGTAGATGTCCCCCATTATTACTTCCTCATTGTGGTTTGCTGACCTATTTATTTGTCCTAATAATAAATCTTCTATTGATTCTATTATATTTGGCAGCTTATAGCAAACCCCCATCAGTATTTTATTACTGTTTTTCCTCCATGTAATTCTACCCATAAAGATTCTACATTTTCATTGCTCTCATATACATCATCCCTTAATATGGACTTTAGGCAAGATGTAACATAAAGGCAAACTCCTCCCCCTTTCAGGTGTTTATGGTCCTTTCTGAACAATGTGTATCTCTCTAGGACAAGATTACTGCCCAGTCATAGCTATCATTTAGCCATGTTTCTTTTATTTCCACTATATCCTATTTTTGTTCAATATTAATAATTCTAGTTCAGCCATTTTATTTGTTATGCTTTTAGCATTTGTCAACATACAACTTATCAGATTTTGCTTATTTTTCATTTCAACCTTTACATTTTCAATTATTTGAACTCCTCCCTCCATTCCGACCCCAGTTTCATTAATCCCTGTTCTCTATCTACTCTATCTTGCCCCCTCTACATTTGTTTTTTCTCTCCCGCCCCACCCCTAGTTTAAACACTCTTCCACCTTTCTAGCCATACTTTCTCCCAGTAAAGCTGCACCCTCCCCCTTTAGGTGCAGCCCGCCCATACTGGAAAACCTGTACTCCACAGAAATGTCATCCCAATGCTCCGAAAACCCAAACCCCTCTTTCCTACACCAGTTCTTATTGATTCAACCTTTAGTTATCCTTTAAGATTACTGATCTAGAGTAATTATTTGTTTAATTCTATAGAAGGCCCTAGTTATATAGTGTAAATTGAATTATGAAAAGGGATCGCAAAATAAGATAACTGAATCTGAGAATTGACAGCATACTGTATGTTGATAGGCTAGGTACATACTCTGACACTTTCTGGAAGTAGCCTGGTGGTGGGATTATTTGACCTCCACAGCTCTGCATGGATTCAGCAATGAAGGCAGCAATCTACAACAAAGAAGATATCAGATCTAAGTTTACTCTTCTGTTGTCTATTTTACCTAGTTCCAAAAACAGGTTTCATTTATAAATATAAAAGCAAAGGAAAAATTACTAGAGCAGCTTACTTCATATTCTTGCCTGAAGAAGAGTTCATTCTAAAATAAATCTTTAGCTAAGTTAGTGCCATATATTATACAATGTACTATTTAACAAAAATGTATTAAGGAAAAAAATGTCAGTTTTAATAAAGGAATGGAGGTTTGTTGCTTAAATGGGCTGAAAAATGGAAGTTATTTTTGGAAAGTGTTTTGGTGAACATAGCATTAAAATTTACATTACTTACAATAATTAACACAAGCAAATTAAAAAAAAAAACATAAATATAAAATATAGGGGGGAATTCACCATAGTGTGAAGTGAGGTCCGGATCCTTCGCCTCACTTTGCACAAACTGTTATGCGCTCGCTGATGTGCTTCACGCGGACATCAGCGAACGCTTTAAAGGCATTCCAGTCTCAGCGAGACCACTCAGTCACCTCGCCGAGACTGGAATCCCTTTAAAGCGTTCGTTGATGTCCGCGTGCAAGACATCAGCGAGCGCATAACAGTCTGTGCGAAGCGAGGCAAAGGATCCGGACCTCACTTCGCACAATGGTGAATTCCCCCCATAATGTTGACAAATCTTTGAGAATTTACAAAATATGCATACTTTCATAATTATTCTCAATATTAATTTGCTTAATGAATGAAAAGTCTGGGTAATGCAACAATTCTTGTACCTAAGTCAGTGCTATAGCTAACAAGGAAGATCTGAATGGAACGTATATTTCAAAAGCATTTATTTCAATGAACCCTTATTTCAGAAACCAGTGCTATGTTTACCTGTAAATCAAAATAAAATCAATTTCAACTTCAGATTTTATTTTCACAAGACTAAATCCACCTACTCCAGTTATATCTGTCATAATCTGTTTTAGTAGACAATGGTATATAGTGTCCTCAACCCATGCTAGTTTTCCATGCTTTCCAACATCACAGAGATTTTCCTCTTTAAGATTATGGTAACACTGTATCCACCTATTGACTTTATAAACCCTAGATGGAAAAACTCTGCGTTCTAGGAATGAGTACAGAGCGTTGTCGATTAGCTTAGAGTAGAGAGGAAATAACTGCTGAAGGCTGCAGTTGATAAATGCTAGGCTATATTGTGGAATTGTAGACAAAGAGATCCTGCAGTAATAGCTGCAACCCAACTGTAAAAATTCATTGCTAAAAATTGCTTATTTGCTCCCAAGATGCTACTATTTGACCATTGTGCATTTAATTGCCTAATGATTCTCAGGATTCCTGGTACCGAATTTGGTTAATATGCAGTCACTATTTCTAAACAATAAACAGACCATAAATACCCAGGATACCACTAGCCCAAATCCAGGGGAATTTTTATGTACCAAGGGAGAAATTTAATAAACTCTGAAAAGGCTGATTTTGACAGAAACTTTTCGATAGTTTTTTTGATGGAAAGGTAGCCATACTACTAATGTAAATTACGGCTACCTTTCCATTGAAAAGTTAGATCGGAAAAATCTTGCGACGTTTACTATGAGAAAGTGCCGAAATCTTGCGAGAATAAGCTCAGAAAGACAAAATTGGCCTTTTCTGAGTTTATTAAATTTCTCAGAGAGTCAAAAAATTCCACAGATCCCATAGATTTACATTATACTACATTATAGTTTGGAAATACAGATTGAACAGTAAAGATAGAGAAAAGAAATATATACTAGATTACTAGAGAGAACAACATCATGGGGATTTCCATGGGTGAGATATTAGTCTTTAACACAGCTTGTCCAACAACAGGGTAATGTCAGCAAAACCTAAAGTAAGTAAAAAGGGAGAAAAAAATGGAAAAAAAAACTGAACATTAGTAAAATGGGGATTTCAAAGAGTTATGAAATACAGGTTATTGATCCATCTAATCCTAATTTTGGTATTTTTAAACCAAATTATCAGATGATTTGTTTATATTTGAAAATTGACCACACTATCCAATACAGATTTACTAATGCTCAAATATACTATTATCACACAGGATGGAGGTAATTCTTATCACTTGATGACCATATCAGTGGTTGCATATGATGGCCCTAACAGTCTCCTGATCAATCACATGTGTGTTGTCCTGCCACGTACAGAGGCCAGATTTGCATATTTGTAGCCAGTTTAAAATAGTAATGTTTCTTTTGTGGAATGTAGTCTTAAAAGATTAGAATTATCAACCAACCAAAGAAGAAGAAATACAAGTGTTCCTCCCTTTTTTCCCCCTCATATTCATTGTAGTACTGACATGTATTTATGAAGTCACAATTTAAAGCAGGTTTCAGTTTTATTATATATTAAAAACAAAAGGCACTCTGTCAAGGTTGCTATAAAAAGAAATATTGTTTTAAAGGTAACTGTCATGCTTTACATAGACGGAGATGCAGGAAATGTTCTTTTGGTGTCCTAAGTGTATCCATCATATATATACAGGGCAAAAAAAGTTGGCAAGCACTCCTAAGTCTCGAAAATAGTTTCAATTATGAGTTAACAAATGTTTTTGATGTTTTAACTATTTTTAAGACCCAGGAGTACTTGCCAACTTTTTTTGCCTTATTTTTGTTTAGTCATTTTGGGACAACACCTGGGCATATGATTATGCTTGGATTTATATATATATATATAATATGTGTGCGTGTGTGTGTATGTATTTCAATACTTGGTGATACCTTTTTTTTTATTGGACTAACAGTCAGTCTAGATAATCTGCATCAGACACTAAATACTGTACTTACTAATGAAACACAGTGACTGTTTTAAATTATCAGTCAGGTCAAAGGACAGGATATCCTTACTGCCTACTGTGAAATTTTTACAGTTTCCCATCTAAAATAACTCTTAAAAAATATTGTCTGTTCATATAAGCATGAAATAAAGTAAATGATTTAAAAATTTTACTCGCCATCTGCTTTAGCTGTTATGTCTTAATAGTTGGAGAAATCAAGACTAAAGGAGGTGAAGAGTATACCAAAATGAAATGAACAAGAAATTAATGGTTATATACACTTTGTTTTTTCATCAAACCATTTGAATGTATTTTTCCGATGTTTGCATTTGGATGCCATAGTACAGATATATACTACATAGTATATGTATTGCTGAATTGTACGGCGCTGCGTAAATTTGTGGTGCTTTATAAATAAAATTATACAGACATATATAGTGTTAAGGAAACGATTTCCTGACTGTGGAGTGCTTGTCAGATGGACAGTTACTACTCACATGCACAATTAAATTAATTTTTTACTGACCTGTCGGTTGTTCTGATGAGCTTTTTTAATAATGTCATCTACTTCTTTAGCATAAGCTTCCCCAGGGTTTGGATGGTCTTCTCTGTATTTACCTCTGTACGTATCAGGAGATGAAGCCTAAAATTTGATTATAAATGTTGTTATGCAATGTTGATTTGCCCAAATTTTCATTCCAGTTATTAGATACTGTATATACTTGCTTTTGATATGTTTGTGTAGTGGTTTATGGTAGATCAGTCCAACTGTAGGTATGTGTGGCCATCCCAAGGGATTTAATCATCCCATCGTGCAGAAACCATTACATACACATTTCAAGTATGATTAAATAAAATAAAAGTCCTTTACAAAATAAAAGTGGGACAGCAGTACTTAATTATGATTACTGCCCTTGGACTCTCTTGAATTCTTCATACCCAAAGGGCCTCAGCCTCAGCCACTAGATGAATCTCATGATTTAGGATGTACAGCACCTTGAACTTATTTCCACACCAATTCATAGGTTTCATACTTTATTAATAAGCAGCCATTCTACATTTTTGCACATTTGTGTTTAAATTTACCGTGTGGAGCAAATTTTGGGTAAAGTATGTAGAAGACATTTCATTTTGACTGTGGTAAAATTAGTAAAAAAAAAAAAAAAAATCTGTGGAATTTAATTTAACAGAACCGTTTCAGAAGAATAAAGCCGGGTCTGCGTATAAATAGACTACCTCTTCCAGTTATGCCTCCTCAAACACTCACCACATGCACATATTCCTTCTTGGCTTCCTTTCCCAGCTGAAGAAATTTGTAGGGACTAATGTCAATCAATGAAGTGACATGACCATGATAAGCACTTGGAAAAAAAACACATATAGGTTATTAAACAGCTCATGGTAAATTGTTGAATAGCGGTGATATATTCATTTTCATTCTGGGATTGTTATTTGGGTGTGACTAATATAGCTGTTATCATTTTACAATGGGGACGTGTTGTTTATCATAGAAATATCTAATCATTTTGATCCAGATCAAGAAACTATAAGGACAGGGTTACACTAGTGTTTTCACACCTGGATGTTTTTTTGGAAAGTCTTTCTTAGAAAAATTTCAGGGACTCTTCTGGAAAAAAAAAAACTACCCATAAAACTGAAGTAAAATTTGGGTATATGAACAAATTTGTGATGCTGTGATTAAAATGCTGCAGGCAGCATGTGAACATGTTAAATGCAGCATGTTGGTTCCGTGTGGCATGCATGACATGCATTTTAAGTAGAGTCTGATGAGCAGCTCTTTTTCAGATTTCTCATAGAAAATGTTATTGTTTTCCCCAGCCTGATTCGTACAGATTTAGGAATAGTCCCTGACATGTGTAATACACTATTTTATACATTGTGAAAAGGCCTATGCAACATCAGTATCTGTGGAAAGAAGATTTGGAAAACTTAGGCACTTCCCCAGTAAGATTGAATATTGTAACAATTCCTCCCTAGTATATTGGAGGACTCTGACTTTGTTTTTACGCTTTGGTTTTGCCAAGTTTGGCTGTTTGAACCTGAGAATTATCAGTTAAGCCATAAAAACAACTTTGGCAGAACATCAACAGATATTTTCTGTTTATCTTCATGAAATTCAAGGCAAGATAGCAATATAAAAGTAATATTATAAAGAGTATAATGTACCCCTTTCAGAGATTTATAAAGATATTAATAGACACAGGAGTTTCATGAACATATAATATGCTTTTATACAGGACATGGAACTCCGAGGTGACTTCTAAACTAAAGAAAAGGGTATGTTATCCTTTATGACATATATTTGTCGGTTTTAAAATACAAAATAAAATACATTTATACCGTATTTTCCGGGCTATAAGGCACACCGGAATATAAGCCGCACTTACGTTCAGGGGGCTTCCATCAGTGCTTCGTCCGTACACAAGGCGCACTGGGTTATAAGGCGCAGCGCATGACAATATCCGGTTCATGAATATTCACTGCACTTAATTAACTGCCGCGTGTTGCCTGCCCAAAGTCTGCCGATGCCTGCCCGAAGTCTGCCGATGCGTGCCTGATGCCTGCCCAATGCCTGCCATGCGTGCCTGATGCCTGCCCGATGCCTGCCCAATGCCTGCCATGCCTGCCCAATGCCTGCCATGCCCTGAGGTAAGTCCATAGATTAGGCGCACCGGGCTATAAGGCGCACTTAGTATTGCTGAGAAAATCTCAGCATTTTAAGTGCGCCTTATAGTCCGGAAAATACGGTATACAGAAACCTGTTTTTTCACTCTATAAGCATTGTTACTAAAAGAAATATTTTCATTTTTAATTTTTTACATTGAGCTCTTGCTTGTGTCATCGTATCACCCAAAATACTCTAGTTTAAGGCTGTAGTAATATACTGTAGCTTCTTATTCACAAAGACTGCAATTCTCAATGCTGTGTCACCTACAAGAAGGGATTGATGCAGAAGAACCAGTCGATGATAATTCATTGTTTCATGTAAAATTAGGTGCTACAGTAATGCCATATTTTAGAAATGATGTAGATTATAGCCTAATTTCCAGTGATGCACTGTAAGTTATTTACTTACGTAATAACATAGCTCATAAGGCTGAAAAAAGACACAAGTCCATCCAGTTCAGCCTATTATACTACAATGTTGATCCAGAGGATTGCAAGATAGAATCAGTTGTAGAAGCCTTATTTAACTCCTCCATTTGTCATTGTTCGAAAGAAAATTGTTTGCAGCCCTGTAATGTTTCAGAACATGCACGACTACAAATGGTTGAACTAACCAAAACAATTAACAAATGAGCCCATGGGGGTTCAACAACATAAAAATTATAAGAAGGTATAAACAAGGTAAAGGGTTGCCACTTGCCAATAATCTACAAACCCACAGCAACAGGTTTGCTTTTCCTTCAGTGAACTAGCCTTATAAAGGGCAACTGCTGACTAGATGCCAAGGGGGTTATTCACTAAGGTGCAAATTTGACTGTCGAATTCACAAACAGCGGATTCCCATGGTCAATCCGCTACAATTTGCCCATTGTAAAATCACGACAATTTTTTAAAGTTAAGATTGCAACAATTTTCCCATAATAAAGTCGTGACTTTTGCGACTGTCTTTATCTGGTGAATTCGCACCTATACGCAACAATTCGGACTTTAGTGAATAACCCCTCAAGTGTTAATAGGTCTGGATAATGTAATACAGGCAATATATTTATTTCAAAAGCAGAGAACATTCAATATTCATATCACTACACTAAAAGCACCTTTACTGTATAAATTAGGTTCTAATTTGATTGGTAGTATTTAAATAATACATCTTGCTTGCATTTACTTACTGGTCAAGGGTAATTACATCTTCATGACCTGTGTATTGTCGAGCCAAACGTAAAGCAAGGTCATTGGCTTCTGATCTGCAGAGATAAATTGTACAGGAATTTCATGCTTAGCATATAATGTTTTTATAAATGCTATTATCAGTGGTACAAAGACATAGTTTACTGATGCACTGTACAAGTGAAAAAAGAATATAAAAAAATCGTTTTGCAAGAAAGGCTTGTACTCATTTAGTCAGTCAAATAAATAAAGATATTAATCTTTTCTGATAAGAATGTCCTGCTGTTATAGCTTCAAATACACTTTATTTCTTTCATTGATAACTATTTGTCTGTTTGAAATATATCTATTTTTTTCTGCATTTTCTTATGATATTACAGAGGTTAGGTGTATATCTTACACAGAATTTGAGAAACCAGAGCTTTTTTTTTTTTTTTTTTAAGATCAGATTAGATTTATTTGTCACTGGATAAGTAAAGTACATACAAATCAGTGAAATTCCAGGAGCGTCAGCAAGATAAATAAAACCAATATTAGTAATATGACATATGATAATAAATATAAATATTATATAAATTATATAAATTAGACTATAGCCCATGTGCATATATACATGTATGATAAGTACAATAGATATTGGAATGGGGGTGGTAGGGGGGACAGAAGAAACTGGAGGCTAGTGAACAGTAAGGGAGAGATTAAGCTTGAGTATTGAATCAGGGAAAAAGCTGTCTTTTAGTCTGTCTGTACGGGATTTTAGGCATCTGTATCGTCTGCCTGATCAGAGAAGGTTGTAAAGTCCATGGTTTGGATGTTGCTCATCGGCGATGATGTTTTTTGCTCTGGACAGGCAGTGACTAGCATAGATATTCTCAATGGATGGAAGTTGAATACTGATGGTACATTGGGCTAACTTAACCACCCTTTGAAGGGCATTTCTGTCTGAGGCGTTGCAGTTACCAATCCAGGCTATGATACAGTATGATAATATGCTTTCTATAGAGCACCTATAGAAGTCAACTATAATCCTTGTACAGACACGTTCTCTTCTGAGTTGCCTGAGTAGATAAAGTCTCTGATGGGCTTTATGTAGTGACCTGGAGGAGTTTAGAGACCATGATAGGTTACTTGTTAAATGAATTCCCAGAAATTTGAAGCTATCAACTCTGTCTACTGCGGTGTTGTTAATCAGGACAGAGGGATGCTTAAATGTATGGTCTCTTTTCCTGAAATTAATAATCAGTTCCTTTGTTTTCTTGGCATTCAGGGAGAGAGAGTTTCTGCTACACCAGGTGAGGAGATTATGAACTTTGTCTTGGTATGATATTTATTAGGTATTATATAAAAACAGTTGGACAGTCAAAACTTTAAGTCCAAGTTAAGGGGAATGTATCAGCCTAAGAGCATGAATTAAATGAAGAATAATAATATTACGTTTTGTGGGATCAGTGTAAGGGTCTAGGGATGTTAATCATATTTTGTGCTAATTATGGGAAAGGAAATTTCATTGATAAGACTGGAGTTGGCAGTGGAATGTATCCAAGGTGTGACAGCTAGTTGCTGTTATACATTCTTGATCATCAATATATTCCACTGTATAAATAATTACTCAGTTTTAATTATTTTATGACAAAGCAACCATGTGGGTGGGCAGGCACAGGTGTCAGTATCAGAATTCTATTTAGGATTCATACTGCCCTAGCTATGTATGAATCCCTCTCCCCCTGTCACCTCCTGACTGGGAAAGAGGGAGTTGAGGAAGAACAGTATGTTATGGGGCAGCAAAGTATTGCAAAGGGAGGTTATGGACAGCACAGTATGGGAAAGTGTACCAAGAGTACTATACTCCTCTTTACCTGTTGCTTTGTAGGGCATTACATGGGTGCTCTGTTATGAACGTTTGTGAATACCATGGTTTGGCTATAGAAATGGCAAGGAAGACATAGTAGAGCTTGAGCACCAAGACAAAAATAGTATATTTAGGGTTAATTAATTTAGATAAAAGGCAATCTAGGGGTGACCCAATAACCATGTATAAATAAGTCAAGAGTTAATGTAGAGATCTCTCCCATGACCTAGTTATAGTAATTTAGATAAAAGGCAATCTAGGGGTGACCCAATAACCATGTATAAATAAGTCAAGAGTTAATGTAGAGATCTAATGACCTAGTTATAGTAATTTAGAAAGGAGTTCTTTACTGTAAGAGCAGGGACACTATGGAACTCTCTACGTTAGAATGGTTTCTAAGAGATTAAATGAGGGACTCTAGTATATATCAACAGTCTTGCAAAATAACTTTTAAAAATGTTGCTGAACAGGGTAAACAGTTATAGTCATTTGACTAATTATGGTGCGAAAAGCTCCAAATATCTGAGGAATTTGGTTAGTCAAGTTTGGGGCCTCCTGTGAAGAAAATCAAATTTAAATACATTTGGAATTAGGGACCGGGCCGGCTCAGTAAAATATGGGCATTTAATATATACTGTATATATATATATATATATATATATATATATATATATATATATCATTTTAATTATATCATTCATATATATATAATTTTTGTTTTAAATATATATAATTTTGTGAAATGTACGTAAATGTGATAAAACATAATGTAAATATAGTTAATGTTTTTACAAATTATCGTACTGTACGAAGATAAGACTTTAGGCACTAATGTACACAGATTAAATAATTTAAAATAAAAATATTCTGTCAGTAGTCTTAGGCGACTACTTGTTTAGCCTAATGGATAAAAGGTCAGACTAAACAAAGGCAAATGTAACATTGAATAAGGAAACATGAAAGTGATTTTCTATTGAAATGATCACACTATATAATAGGGCGAAATTTATTAAAGTCACAAATTTTACCGATCAATAGATCGGAATTCGCTTGATTGATTGAAAATTCGATCGATCAATCACTCCGCCTTTAATAAATTTTGCCCTTTATAAGCACAGTGCAGTGCTGCCAACCCTTAGAAACTTTTTTCTACTGACATTTTAATATTTTTGACTAACTTTTGTATATATGCCATACAACTATAGCTCTTTATAAGCAAAAAAAGGGTTAATGAATTATAAGGGATTAGATGTAATGTAACACAGTCCCACAAATACAGCATATGTGTAGTTAATAGGTTTATCCCCCGAACTGTCAGTAAATTTACTTACAACTGGAATCCCTTGGAGGAACTAATGTACAGAGATTATTAATATTAAAGGAACAATATGGCTAACAACAACAACAAAAAAACACATATAATTATGTTAATTACTGACTTTTATTAAATGCATTTTATTAATAATTAAAAAAAAAATTCTTACCTGTAAAGAATAGCTGTAGAGCAGTTCCGTGTTGTAGACTCCATTTTCATTGTCTGCCGGCGACTCTACAGCGTCCCAAGTCTCCAGATCCCTTCTAAGATGCGCAACCCTCTCCAGCCGTGCTGATAGTGAAGCCCCACACAGGCATTTCCTATGTCACATGGGAGAGACTGCACATCATCAAAGGAGGACATGTTGATCATGTGTACGCTCTCCCAAGTGACATAGGAAATGCGGGTGCAGGGCTGAATAATCAGCACGGATAGAGAGGGCTGCACATCTTAGAAGGGATCTGGAAATTTGGGACGCCATAGAAAAGAGAATGAAGATGTAGTCTTCAACACGGAAGTGCTGTACAGCACTTCTTTACAGGTAAGAATTTTTTTTTTTTAAATATTGATAATAAAATGCATTTAATAAAAGTAACATAAATAATAAAATGAAAAAAAAAACAGTTTATTTTTGGCCATACTGTTCCTTTAAGC
Source organism: Pipa parva (assembly GCA_019650415.1). NCBI lineage: Eukaryota > Metazoa > Chordata > Amphibia > Anura > Pipidae > Pipa > Pipa parva. The sequence continues at coordinate 22,049 of WMED01003446.1, forward strand.
AAGTAAAAACTTATAGACACCAAAGTTAGGAGCCTTAGGTAATAGACCAGGCCTATTCAATTACTTTTTCTTCTGGGCCAGATTTGAAAATTTTGAGATACC
>WMED01003447.1:0-20000 GCA_019650415.1 Pipa parva
GACAGTCGCAATAGGCTCATATAATGAGAATATTGTCACAGTCGCGACTTTATTATGGAAAAATTGTCGCAATCGTAACATTAAAAAATTTGCTGCGACTTTACAATGCGGAAAATGTCACGGATTTGCTATGGGAAACCTCTGATTGCGAATTTGACAGTCGAATTCGCACCTTAGTGAATAAACCCATAATTATTCTCCACTTCCAGATCTTCACATATTCATCAAACTCTGTGATATGGTGAATTAACAACAAATTTGCACGCTTACCACAGTCATTTACATCACCAATCAAGAGTCGTGTAAATGTCCGAATTCGTATCCTTTCGTGACTTCTCAAACTTTGTTTATTCAACAACTTCTGTGATGTGATGAATTCTCCACCAGTTCTAATGCTTACTCCAGTTACGGAGCTCTTCGCATCAATTTGTGTGCGTGTGCACAGGTAATTCGGCTATTCAGCGTGCGATGGAGTCTGTTGAAGGAGCGGATTCTGTAGGGAATACTGCTTCCGAATTCACCTGTTTGCCTTTCTCACAAAAAAGTGGTGAATTGAGGGGTTTGATAGCAGGGCTACAGTGTTGTGTAAGGCGATTATTCATTCAAAAGTGAAACGGCAGCTACGACTAAATGAGTCTACTATTAAACATCAACTAGGCACAAGGCGACATACAAAAATAAGTATATTTCACTTATATACAGTTAGTGGGATCTGATGAGACTGACGTCACTGCCCTTCACTGGAGGAGTTCCCCTCACTCCACATGACTTCTCATCCTACTACTGTGCTACTGACTACGCCACACTATGTATGCGATGGCGTCTGTCTCTGTCCGCTGCATCATAAATAAGAAGAAATGAATTCACGGCTTCCTAATCATATTGACGCGAACAAACGCGGAGTCACTATGCAAGGTGAATTCGCACTTCAATGAATGACCCCCTCGGTGTCCTTTGCAGTAGTTATATTGTCAAGGCATACTGTGTCACATCTGCCAGTTTTACTTCGCCAGTTAACTATACTTGGGGACATAAATGCTAAAGGACCAGTTAAATTACAAACAGTCATTTGCTCTGTTGTCACTAACGTTTTTTCTTTTGTAAGTTATTAATATTTGCTTAGTAACCCCTCCCCCGGCAGTGCTTCCTCATCCTGTGCACCCCTGGGGGCTTAGTCGATTGGGCTTTTTTGCACAGAAGAATCAGTTATTTTGTTCACTAGCCAGTAGCTAACATTACACATTGCTCAATGACCAAAAGCAAACAGCTTTTAGGGTAGATGATAACAGGGCTGGGCCAAGGTTTATTTTGTGCCCTATGTGGAGTAATCAAATCGTATACCCCCCCAGTCCTTCATGACTGACACTCCCCAGCCCACACACACCTGCATAATTCCACTCTCCGCCTGCTGTAGGCTTAGTAGGCTAGTAGTGCTTCTATGCAGTGGAAGCCCAATGATCTGATTCTTATCCTCTGTGCGCTGCTCTGTCTGGAAGCTCAGAGGATTAGAATCAGATCATTGCCACCTCTGCATAGAAGTACTAGCAGAGTCTTTTTTTCTCAGCTCTCCTAGTAGGCTGTCATCCTCAAACTCAAGGGTGTACCCCCAAAGAAAAAATTCTTAAAGGTTTTTCCCTGTCTCCCTCCCTGCTGCTTTCCTTCCTCCCTTTCCCCTGAGCTACCTGCCCCACAACACCCCCATTCCCCATATTGCACCCACAACACTCCTCTCACTCTGTGCTTCCCCCACAACCCCCTCCCACACTGTGCTACCTGCATAACCCCTCTTCCCACTGTGCTGCCCTCTCCTTCCTACTCTCTACCCTCTGAAGGAGGGGGGGCACTATCTTAGTGCTTGCCCCCCTCGTTTTCCCTATCCCTACATACCTCCTCTGTGGCCTGGCTCTGTCTGCAGTATAGCTGAACGCTACAGTGTTCCTCCTCCCAGCAATGATGTAACTGCCTGCCGATCACAGGAAGCTACATCATTGCGGTGTAGCACTGGGCTCTGGGTTCAATTCCACACTGGACTTCATCTGCGTGGAGTTTGTATGTTCTCCCCCATCACTTGTGTGGGTTTCCTCAGTACATTCCGGTTTCCTCCCACAATCCAAAAACATACATCTGTGTGTGACTGAATAGGGAAACTAGATTGTAAGCTCCACGGGGCAGGGTCTGAAGTGAATGATGAATCTCTGTAAAGCACTGTGTAATATAGTAGCGCTATATAAATTAATAAATACAATACATACATATGCCTGTGGGGGGTAATACAACATTCTCTAATTTGGTGCTGAAGTACTTTATCCTGGTACTGATGGGTAATGCAACAGTTATAGCATTCAGCCTTTATATAAGCCAGAGAAAATGTGAATACAAGTGTTTTTTAGTTTAGAACCTGTAGTAAACAATGTTGTAGAGCAATATGAATGAATCACTTTGTGGACATATATAGTCTTTCATCTTACCAAGAAATGATCATAAAACACATCATTTGTTCAACAGAACTAGGAGGAAACATCCTTTCCCTATTTTGTTTTTATAAACAAGTGAATTTGAAAATGATCATAATTATAATTACAGCTGGGCCTTTTGCTGACTGTTGTTTTCATCATGGATAGGACTGCAATAAACATCACATTTCTTCAGATTGAATGGGCTGTAAAAAAATAGTCATACTCAGTACCACCTTATATGATCACAAGTGGGTTTCCCATTCCTAAGCACAGCTAAACCACCACCAGCAGCAGCAGCACAAGTCTATGACAAAAGCATTATCTTTCTACTGCTAAACAATCCAATAAACCTCTCCACGGGGAGGAAGTTAACCTCTTGTCTGTTCAGCTGATGCCTGAAAGCCCACGTGACTGCTGCCACAGTAAATTCAAATCATTAGTCTCCTCACCCCATCAAAAAACTTCTATTAGTAATGGAGACCTCGGAGGAGACCTTCCACGGAGAGCGCCTGCCTTCCCAATTCCCAGTGGAAAAATTCAGCGCAAAAACTAATTCTACTTTTAATAATCTGTCATCAGGACCAGAGGCAGTCATAAATTATATGGGGAGCATGTGTGAGAGCGTGCCACAAGAGGGAAATCAGGGGGGAAAATCAAAGCCCGAGTTTGACAAACTTTCTCGAAGATAAATAATAACTTACAAACAGGATTACTTGTAAAGTCACAGGCGAGTGAGCAGCTTTCACGCTGCAATCAGTGTATGCAGAATGAAGCACTTACTCTCTATCTGTGCACATATGCACACACACACGTATATTATAACGCGAATAATATATTTATATATATATATATATATATATATATATATATATATATATATATATATATTATTACGCATGTTGATTCCTTTGTGGCGCCAACATCCTTTTTTATACCTGGAAAATAAATGAGTTCTTCTGTCTTGTTCCATTAGGGCTATTTCTAAGCACTCATTAAGCCGGAGAGAAGGTCGACTTTGAGGAAGATGATGTTCGGTTGTAATTCTTCTTCTTAATTTTGTTTTAATGTCTCTTTCCTAAGGAAATCTATCTGATTTTATACCGCGGTTATTTTTTCATTTTCTGTTCAGCATAGTAACCTGGTGATTACCGTCCTGAAAAAAATAGGCCCGTGTGCAGTGTAGGGTTAAGTTTAGCCTAATGCGTTCATGATTTGGGGTTTTTTAGAGATGTATAAATCAGATTAGTGTATGCCCAGACTAAAGGTAATTCCTTTAACCCCCTTCAGTAAATGTAGCATGGTATCTCAACGGTTAAGAGAATAACTGGAGCAGGGCCTGAATACCTACAGGAAAATGAAAGGTGACTGGATTTTAGAAATGAGGATGGTTATGAAATCTTCATAATATGTGACTGTATAGATCTCAGTAGCACCATAAACAATACATATTTATGTAATATTGCTCATGGAGCAAGGTTTCTAAAGGCAGGCATTATAGTTAGTAACAATTACCCAACAGATAGGACAGCAATTAAATTAGCAGAGTTCAGGTCTATGTTGAACTCCATGCAGGTATGCCTTTGAATTGAATAGTATGCACGCTAACCTCTGTGGCACCCTACATTCTTTCCCAGTGTATATTTCAAAATAATTAGCACATGACTCAGAGAGATGGGTGAAAGAGGTTGCAGCGTTATTTAACAATATTAATGAACAACCAATTCCAGAAATTCTACTTTTAATGCTTTCCTTATTACTTAATAGCAGGGCAACCAAATACACACCAATCTTGGGCCCTTGCCAAAATAATGCACAATGCATCTCACCCCAAGCATTCCCAATTCTTCACCCCATAGCTGAGACATACTACAACTTTATTACCTACAACCATCTTCATTGAGCTCTCCCTCAACTCAGTCACCCCCTTCATTCCATTCCTCACTGTCTTATTCTTGGGGTATCTTTTATATTTATACGTTATCTACTTTGACTTTGATAACCACATCTAAAATACAACAACAACTTAGAACCAGTTCCTCCTGTTGCTATTCCTCCAATCACCTTGGAGTGCAGAGTCAGTGGTAACATATATGTAAAAATGTGTGCCTTTTGACTAGTCTCTCATCACACCATAATGCTGATTTCCTTTAACCCTACAGTAATCATTTAACAGTCCCCTAGTGTTTCTGCTATGTATGACAAAGTACACTTCAACTCCTGCCATTAACCATGTTCCATGTTTCCAGTGACCTTAGTAATTACACTGCAGTTATCCAGCAATCTCTATTACACTATATAGTCATAAGGGCAGTGGGCAGTGCGGTGGTTCAGTGGTTAGCACTGCTGCCTTGCAGCGCTGGGTTCTGGGTTCAATTTCACCATGGACTTCACCTGCATGGAGTTTGTATGTTCTCCCTGCACATGTATGGGTTTCCTCCCACGATCCAAAAACATATATCCATGTGATTCGAGGGAATCTAGATTGTAAGCTCCACAGGGCAGGGAATGAAGTGAATGATGAATCTCTGTAAAGCACTGCGTAATATAGTAGCGCTATATAAAAAATGAATAAATACAAATACAAAAAATAAGGTTTCCACTCAACTGTTGCCAGCCTGTACAGCCTTTATGGCAACTTGGTTCTGCTGATGAAAGCATTCACTCCTGCTTGTGAATCAGCACTGGAGTGTATTTATAGGGATTGTAATGGCCAGTAAGTCTTAGTATATGATTTGGGTTGGCATGGGAGGGGGCAGCACTTCAGGAAAGTTATGGAGCCCCTGGTGCTGATCTTGCACCGGTTCCAAGACTTGTAGTTATGCCACTGTCAATTGGTGAACTGAACAGTGCAGTTTTGTTACCTATTACCCAGTAGCCCATATTTCTCTATTTATCTTTGTAGGCTAAAAAATGTGCGGTAAGCAACTTATGTGCAGCGCATCATATGCTAGTGAGAAAAAAATATTACAGCTCAATTAAAGCCGATGATACTCATCTAGTTCGGGACACACCAGCGTATGATGCGCATATTCTGGGTCCAGAACGCTGTGTGTCGCATTTTGGGCGGTGTATATACACCGCACCCAAAATGTGACACACGGGAAGTGATGTGAATGCGGAGGGAGCGTTCACACTGTCACAGGTAAGTATAATAGAAAAATACGCTTTGCATATTTTTCTTTTTTTCTTCACACAAGTGTATGATGCTCTGCGCATCATTCGCTTGTGTGAACCCAACTAGGAATTTATTTATCATGGCAACATACCTCTACCACCAGTTTGTGAAATGGTATATTACTGTTTTCAGCACAATATTTACCAATATCATTGTTCCTAATAATCTGTGTAATCAGCGACTGTGGAGTTTATAATCTACTTTCCTTATACCATCCGGCACACAGACTAGGGCTGTAGGTAGGCTTCAGTTAAGACAGTTTTATTGTTTTTTGGACGGAGGGAGGAAACCCATACAAATACAGAGACAATATACAAATTCCGTTAATTCAGGTTCCAGTGCTGTACAGCAGAAATTCCAACCATTGAGCCACTGCACTACATAATAGTCTTAAAAAATAGATTTACTGAATCTTTAATTTATTTTTTTAAATTTTTGTGAAGACTTCATTTTTTACAAAACCGATTCCAAATAAAAAAAAAATATGCGGAATTATTAAAATAAATAGAATGAACAACAAAAAAAATATAAATGGAAGTCCTCTTATAGATTTTTCAGTGCAATCAAATAACAAAAAAAAAATTCACTTTTGTTAAATGGCACTAAGGCTGGGTTCACACTAGCTGGTTTTCAGCTGAGTTGGAAAAATCGTATCCATTGTTTCCTGTGGAGGAATCCACACAGGCTATTTTGTTTTTCACCATAGATAATAATAATCCTAATTTAAAAAACTCATCTGAAAATCAGATAGTGTGAACCCACCCTTAATCAAAATACTAAAGTAGCTGTGGAAAACATTCAGAAATACAGATTTGACTGCTTGTCAAGCTATTTAAGTCCTTAGTAAATATGATCCTTGTAAATCTGCCTTTCACTTGAACCTATGGCAGCATATACGGCGTAATTTAATAAACTCGGAAAGGCCCAATTTCGCTTTTCCGAGTTTATTCCCACGAGATCTCGGAAGTTTCTTGCTGTAAATATCGCGAGATTTCTTTCGATCGATATTTACCGACAGAAACTTTTCGATCGAGTTTTTCATCTAATTTTTCAGTGGAAAGGTAGCCAAACTACTAATGTAAAATATGATTGCCTTACCATCGTAAAACTCGATCGAAAACTTTCTGTCGGGAAATATCGATGGAAAAAAATAAGATCTTGCGATATTTACCGCGAGAATCTTCCTAGATCTCGTGGGAATAAACTCGGAAAAGCGAACGTGTGTTAAGTGAAACTGTCTGTGTGCTGTGTCACTACTGCCTCATTTGCTAAGATAAGTACACGACAACCCATCGGCAATTAGTTTTAACCATTGGTCAATTGCAGGTTAAATTACAGAAATGATATAGGCTGCAATCAAGTACTGCTGTTATAAGACTTTCCCTACTGACTTTCTGCATATGAGTGCACACTTGCAAATATACAACCAAAAATAGCAGACAATCCATTTTTAGGGCAATGGCGCGGAGCACCGCACACACATGTGCACATGCTTTTATACTGTGCTTTTTTAATCATCCAATAGACAATGTATTGGTAAACATTTCTAACAGGACATGAAAGCGTCACGCTATACTGCTTTGTAGATTCTTAGTTAGTAGGTAATTGGCTCATGCTAATTCCTTAATCCCGTTTTGTATCCTCTCAAATCCATTTTAACCCCTACAGAGAGCTCCAATCTCTTTCATTTCTTTTTTCTTTCTATAATAAGAATCATTAGCATGCTGCTGTTTTGGATGTTACATTCAGGCTGCTGAGTGCTTGGTAGATGGTTTGACTTTATTTTATTTATTTATTTTTTCTTCATTTTCTTAGTGTCAAGAAAAACATTACCCTGGCTAAAAGGCCCTTAGCCCCAAACTAAAGCTCTTTTGTTCCCCCAACGATATCTTGGCTAACTATTGGCATGCATCATAACCACGTCCTTCTATCAAGTGCAGTCTAAAGAACAATCTCCATTAGCTGACAGCCAGGCAGGTTGATAAATGCCCACGACGAAAGAGAAGGAATTGCGTAAAATAAAGAAGCATGTTCCAACAAGTCTTGTCAAAATTGTATTGATTTAATCATCTGCAGAAATACACATTCCTGGTTACTGTAGCGTGTGCTGCTGGTACAGTTTACAGTTGTAGACACTTTACGCTCTCCCTCATTGGGTCTGAAGGTGATGGAACAGCACAAGACAAACGGCCTGCTAATTTTTTATTTTTTTTTAAATGTATACACATGGCATTTTTAATGTTAAGAAAAAAACGGCCATTAATCCATTTAAGGAAAAAAAATAAAATAAAGCCTTTATTTAGAGCTTACCACCACAAACAACCCAGCGGATGTAAGAGATGCAGTAGTGCCTTCTGTTTCCGCTGTTCTCGCTTGAAAGCAGGGGCACATTAACTACAATTATTTATAGGCTTGTATTGTTCATGATAAAAGATCAAGGGCCAGTGATTGGCTACAAGAAGCTAAGTTATTACCTGCATAAAATGTGAGGGCCCTGCTATACGTGTAGCATATTTTTATTTACTAACCTATTAGATAAGAAATACAACCTAATTGATTTTTAATTGTATCCATCCTGCTACCACTAAGGTTAATATAGCAGCAGGTACATAAAGGAATGTTATAATAATAATATAATAATCTTACTAGTAATACTTCTAAGTTTAGATTGTAAGCTCTATGGTACAGGAACCACCATCCTCTTGTTTCAGTCACTGCCTTGCACTTAGGCCCGCTTCACACACAGCGTATATGCTCTGCATATTTTAGAAACGTCTCTCTAAAAATTTCAGTCCGGCGTATTTTCTAAACACGCATTTCTATTGTACTTACCTGATTCAGTGTGAATGCTCCATTCATGGCTCCTCCTATCTGGCCACATTTTGTGTGAGGTGTATACAGTATACGCAACAAAAAATGTGCCGTGAAGTGTCCCGGCATGCGTGCACTCGCGCATAAGCTAGTGTGGCCAGCAACAAGTAAGTCCCATAGGTTTACACGGAGCAGCTTTTTTTTTTATGCGCAATGTATATACACTACTTTTCCGACTTTACCGAGAGAAATCTCATTTTGTTCTCCTGAGATTTCATTCGAGATGGAAAATATTGAAAATTCGGGATCGAAAAACTCGATCTTGAGATTTCAAATGAAATCTCACAAGAACAAAGATTTCTCTCTGTAAAGTCGGAATGACCCAAAGCGGTCTTTCCGACTTTAATAAATTTCGCTTTTAGGGGGTAATTCAGCCTAGTGCGAAGTGACCTCCAGATCCTTCGCATCACTTTGCAGAGGCTGTTATGCGCTCGCTGATGTCCTGCGTGCGGACATCAGTGAATGTTTTAAAGAGATTCCAGTCTCGGTGAGGCGACTCGAGTGGTCTCGCCGAGACTGGAATCCCTTTAAAGTGTTCGCTGATGTCCACACACAGGAAATCAGCGAGAGCATAACAGCCTCTGCGAAGTGGTGCGAAGGATCCGGACCTCACTTCGCACTATGCTGAATTACCCCCTTAGAGTGATGTATTTTCATGCTTCTATGCATGGAATTTACTTTACTTGTACTATGTTAAGCAATTCTTCTCTGTCTGCAGTAGTGCAATTCTTTGTCCTTTCAAAGTGTATTTCCCTTTGCAGGTGAAAGGGAAGAATTGACTTTTTTGCTGCTAAACAATAAAAATTGTATTTAAAAACCCTTTATTACTATTCATGAGATGAAGTAGAATATGTTTACAGACCCAGGAGTATAATCCAAAGCACCTTCTCTCTAGTTCTTCCCCTGATAAACATCCATTTATACAAGATCCTTGCATATAAAATTTGGTATTATAACATTTTGCTATGATGTACCAGTTTCTGTATAAAATTGTCATTCTCAGTACCATATTATTGCCTGATGAAGAGGCCTTAGGAGCCTCGAAAGCTTGCATTTACCATCTATTCCATTAGCCAAATAAATGGTATCACCTGTTCTCTCTTGTCTTTGCTTAAATCTAAGGCTAACTCTACTGCCTTGGATATTGCAAATAATAAATAACCAACAGTCATGTCTATGGTGTCCAGATGAATTCAACTGAATTTATTTCTAATGGATGTTCATTACAAAAATCATAACTATATTTATAATAAAATTAACATTAATTTATGTAAATAATATGTTTAACTTTTGTTAAAACACAAAAAAGGTTTTGTGTTTTTAGAGATGAACCTTTTTTTTTGTTTAGATTTAGGTTTACTGTTTAGTGGTTCATCTCAAGGCTCACCAAGCCTATTCAAAGGTCTAGTTGTAAAGCCTAGTGAGTCTGACCTTGATTACAAAACTCAAGGTTCTCTTACAATCCAAGTGGCCAACAACTCCCCCAGACCTTAACCCACGTATCCTTCTTAAGTCAGAGCTCTTTTGCTCTTGGATAGTCCTTGTCTGCTAACTAGACTAACAAACATCTAAAAACCTAGCCTTGTATTTGACCTTGTACACTGCTCTAAGGAATGTACAGTCTGAGCAAAGAATGTACAGTCTGAGCAATACTAAGGCCTAATTTAATTCCCTGCTCCTGGCAGCTCATGAAAGCAGCATTAATCTTTTTCATTACCTCCTGATCTATGCAAAGATGTTCAATGGGATCTTTTTTGAGAAACACCTACTTAAAAATATCTGTGATATAATAAATAATCCATGTCATGGAGTATTGAAGTGCACCTGTCACCTCAAAACTAATACTAAATTAGGTTCTACTAATGGAATAAATATTTTTGTAAATATATATGTATTTTAAAAAATGTACCTTTATACAGCGTTTCTCTCTGTCATCTTCCCTGTCAGCCTAACTTTTCTTTCTGAGTCGGGTTGGATGGGGTTAAATGATGATTGGCATTATAGCTCCTCCAATCAGATCCTTTACATCACAATCTAGCAGGGATCTGATTGGAGGAGCTATAGGGGGGAATTCACCATAGTGCGAAGTGAGCTCCGGATCCTTCGCCTCACTTCACACATGGTGTTATGCGCTCGCTGATGTCCTGCACGCGGACATCAGCGAATGCTTTAAAAGGATTCCAGCGAGGCGACTCGAGTGGCCTTGCCGAGACTGGAATCCCTTTAAAGTGCTTGCTGATGTCCGCGTGCAGGACATCAGCGAGCACATAACAGAATGTGCGAAGTGAGCCGAAGGATCCATAGCTCACTTCGCACTATGGTGAATTACCCCCATAAAGTCAATCATCATTTAGCCCCTCCCATACGACTTGGGAGTGAAAAGACAGGCTGACAGGGAAGATGACAGAGTGAAACGCTGTATAAAGGTACATTTTTTACAATACGTATATATTTACAAAAACATTTATTTCATCAGTAGAACCTAAATTAGTATTAGAATTTTGAGGTGACAGGCGCACTTTAACAATTTACTAAAGCAGTGGGTTATAGGTCGGGACATAGAGCAAAATATCATTATTCTTACATTCTATTTTAGTCTGTTTTTCGTGTGTTATTATAATTTGTCAACAGGGAGCTTAAATGTCTACGTGCCAACTATAATTCAATTGCTTCCAACATGACACCTATTAGTACGGTGGCCCAGGAAGTGATACATTTGTGATGTATTAATAAAGTATGGGAATAGTGATCTTTTGCAGGTACTAACCCAGAACTGAGAGCCAAGGACATATTGCTTCTCAGCAGCTTGATTTTAATCCATGGAGTTTGACCCGAAATGTTATCTTTCTTTCTTTTTTTTTTTTTACGAAATGTCCTATTATTAGTAGAATCAGAGTCTTGGATTGGAGTACAATGTCAAAAATAAATATATATCTTTCTTTTTCTTTTTTTTTTTTAAAAGGTAATGATTCAATGTGACTTCATGCAGTAGCACTGTAATGGGATGTTTGATCTTTAAGAAATATTAGCAAGGAGTCAGGCATTGTAAAGTTTAAGAAGTAGCAAATGCTTTGCCCTTTGTTACTCTTTAATACAGACTTTCCCAAATCTCAAACCTCTGAAAAATCTGTTGAGAAAATACAAGTTAGTTAGAATGAAACCTTGGATCCACTTCAAACGCTTTGCCAATAATTCATGCGCTGAGATTAAAAAGTCATTTCTTCCTTTGCCAAGTACAAGGAGACCTGACGTTCTCCATTGTATATGAACATCACCTCATGCAGCATTCACTGAAGAAAGGTCACCCAGCAGGGGTTTTAGAACAGCAATTCGCACCCCTCTTAAACATTATAACACAGAGTCATTTACCTGCATTCTGATTTGCTTCTACAAAGGAATTCTGGTCTGGGTGATCAACCTTTCTGCTAAGGTTAATTAAATTATAAGGGTCCTTAGACTTAAGACCTAAGCTGCTGCACAGCTTCATAAAAGGAAAAAAAAATAATTTAGCTTGTTGATATTGTTGATTAAAACTAGTCAGAATATTATGTGATCACAGCTAGTTTTTGCTCCCTTAATTGTCATGATTCTGGTGGTTCTCATTCTAACTAGGTAATGTCTATTTGTATGTTAATTCTGCATTTATTATATTAAAATGTTATGTGCCAAGCAAATGAAATATAACATCCCTACTGAGCAAACGATGACACATTCCATTAGAAAAAGGAAACTAAAAACAAAAAATAGAGTTTAAACAGGCAAAAAAAGACTCGCATACATTTAAATAAAAAAACTTTCAAAATCTTGAATTATATAAATATCTATATCAATGTTTGGTGTAGTATGCTCTTCCCACCATTCCTAGACTTGGGAACTTGCTAGGTTACACCTACAGACTTGGGTGAAAACACCCAAACACCAGGGGGTAATTCACAATAGTCCAAAGTGAGGTGCGGAGTGTTCGCCTCACTTCGCTCTGACTGATATGCGCTCGCTGATTGTCCTGCACGTGGACAACAGTGAGCACTTTAAAAGGATTCCAGTCTCAGCAAGACCAAAAGAGTCGCCTCGCTGAGCCTGGAATCTCTTTAAAGCGCTTGCTGATGTCTGCGTGCAGGACAATCAGCGAGCGCATATCAGTCAGTCCGAAGTGAGGCGAGGACTCCTCACTTCACTTCGCACTATCCTGAATTCTCCTCCAGATCTCTGCAAAACACTCAAGTTCTCTGGCCTGGGTTTGCTCTGTGTGCATTCCTTCCATCCCAACCCTAACCCCACTTATTTCTGCCCAAACCCTGCCCCTTGTACCAAAGCAACTCAATGTGCCTGTATTTACATAGCTCTGTTCCCACTATGATACAAACTGTGTCACTAAGTCCTGCCCATTGATCAAATGAACAAAGTGAGGAGCTGAACTGTGGGCCATTAATGCCCTGAAATTTCCCAGGTATGATCATTCCAAAACCCCTACTTTTCAGTGCTGCGTGTGTCCCCTTAGCCAATAAAGACCCAGGGGTTATTCACTAAGGTGAGAATTCAACTGCCGAATTTGCAAACAGCGGATTCCCATAGCAAATCTGCAACAATTTCCCCATTGTAAAGTCGCGACAATTTTTTAAGGTTACAATTGCGACAATTTTCCCATAATAAAGTCGCAACTGCGACAATATTCTCATGATAAAAACACAACTGAGACAAAAGCAGCCTATTGCGACTGATTTTATCTGGAGACTTTGGACCTATACGCAACAATGCAGACTTTAGTGAATAACCCCTCCAGACTCTGGCGGTTGGGGTAAATAGGTGGCAGCTTTTGTATAAAGCAATATAAAATATTCCCTCAAAAAAATATATTTTTAGAAGTTAACATCCAATTTGAAATTTTCAGGGAACGCTCCCCTGATTTCACACCAATAATCTTCATGTATTGCTGCACCCCAATGCAAGCCATTCCCTTACTGATTGGGGTTGGGTGGCACGTAGTAACAGGAAAAACAATCATGGACCCAAGCAAAGCATTCACAAAATTATAGAGGCCCATCGTTGTGGCAATACCAAATAAGAGATAACCCTAAACTCCTGTATGTACATATAAAAACAAAAAGAACATATGGAAATAAAATGAAAACAAAATTTGTAATGATGATCATTTTAAATTATAATCATAATCATAGGCTATGTGATCCATTGCCATTGTGGTCTTTAGTATTTTTAAAAAACAGACTCAAACACAAACATTGTGAAAAAGAATGAATAATTACTGGTCAGCATTTGATTTGACTACACAGGTCAGTTATGTTGCAGCTGTGGTTTGTGCAAGAGTTCATGCATTCCTGGTTCAAGACTAGGGTATCCTCCTCTTCTTTTCTCTGTTTGACACTTAGCCAGTTACAGCACCATCACCCCTAAACCAGTGCTCCCGCTGCAATATAAAACATAAAATAGCATGGCACAGCTCTCAAAGGGCGATCAGTCTTTCTTGAATTTATCCCAGGTGGATCTCAGCTATTTGATCAGTAAAAATTGATCGATATTCTTTTTATCAATTTTTCCCAATTGAAACTTTTCGATCGAGTTTTTCGATGTTAAGGTAGCCATCCTTCATATTAATAGTATGACTACCTTTCCATCGAACAATCCAATGGAAAAACTCGATCAAAAAGTTTTTCAATCTGTAAAAATCGGTCAAGAAATATCGATCGATTTTTACCGATCAAATAGCCGAGATCTACTCAGGATAAACTAGAAAAGGTTGAAAACGGCCAAATAAATTTCACCCCAAAGATGGCAATTAGAGAACAAAATGCCAACAAATAAAGCAACAAACCAACAGACTACGATAAAAAGGATTCGACTTACCATAGGCCTAGACATCCCAGAATCCTTTTAAAAACAGACCAGTGAAATACCATTTCCATACGCCCAATGCCTTACACGTATGGTAGATTTTCATACTCTATACACAAAGCCACAGTGATAGCACGTGGGATTAGATTAAATCAACGACAGTTTATACAATGTTTACTGAAGAAGAAGTTCTCCCACTACTTTCAAGTAGTCATCAGCATCATACAACAGCTTTTCCAGCTCTGCCATCATCTTAGGGGACTCTCATTTTTGCTTTTATGCAGGTCTAACTGAGGGTGGGGCCCTAGACTTCAGCCCCCTTAGGATTACCTATTACAGTCTCCTTATCTGGATCTGGGCCACCTTTTCTACTTTCACATGAACTACTTTGCATTATGATATATAAAGCCACCGGATTTTGTTACCTTTTATTGTCACATTTGAATGTCTGCTGTGGAGTTTACCCCAGGGATGTTTGGTAGGCATCAGCCTGGCTTATTTCAGTCACTGATAAGGAGAGCTTTCATATATGGACTTCCTTCCCACAAAGACCACCATTTTATAACACAATGTATCGGAAACTAGAAGAACTTCAAAGCCCATCTCTGTTTGTTATAGAATAGATGATATCTAATACATGAATGAAAGTGCCCCTCTATACCAATTACTGTATTGGTTATGCCATATTATAGTCAAAAGCGTTAAATGCATGGATATGTACAAAGCATCTGGGGTAGTAATTCATTCTGTAGGCATATAGAAACATTTATAGCTAATGTCATTGATTTCTCAGTGACAAGTCCAACCAAGATATTACCAAATAAACCTGAGAAAGGTGGGATTTATTCTACTGAAGAGTACATTTCCTATAGGTGCTAAGATTGCAATCACAGTAAAGCCACACATAATGTTGTAACTAGATTATGTTATTCCTTTTGATTCCCTTTGCCACCTTGGCTGAATACCTCTACACGAGGGTTCATCTAGGGTTCTATGTACAATTCTCACATAAGTTTTCAGAGATCCCTGATTAACTATTCTTGTGAAGGATGTGAAGGGTCATGCTGACATGCCGAATGCTGAGAAATACATTAGTTCGTTTCCAACAGATTCCTGTGGTCTTTATTGACCCAAGCAGATAACAGCAGTGATTTATCAAGGTAAAGAATATGTAGGCAAATAGAGTACACCATTATCTGCTTGTGCTGTACGTGCAAAAAAATAATAATTTCTTTCCTGTCCTGGTGCAATATAATCAAATCCATGTTTAGTTTCTTTGCACATTTCATATTATTTTATGGTTATGCATCTTTAGAGTTCATTTCTAAATAAAACATCCACAGAAAAGTTAAAAACACATTTTTCTCACTCATATGAGGTTCATTTAAGCCTAGGGTATATTAATATATATTTAAAGGGAAAGATTCACCAATAAAAAAAAATAATAGATTTGCCAATTACCACACATTTACTTCAATTTGTATGAGTTTATTTACATTGGCCAAGTGTTTTTATTTTATTTATTTTGTTTTTAAAAAAAAGGTATTTTGTGGGCCTTTGATTAAGCAAACTACAAAGGGACCCTGTCCTACTTGATGTCGGCTGTAAACTAGTAGATAAGAAAACAGCAAGAACTGCGTAGAAATAACTTGCTCCTAATGCAACAATGATTCAGGTATTCATCATGTATCCAAGTAAAAATTCACCAAAGGTCTACTTTAATGATTACAACACTTTTGACTTCTCCAAAATAAAGCGGTGAATTTAGATTCTCGCAGCTGGGTTCCTGTTATTCTTTGCTAACATATTCATTTTAAAAGAAAAAAAAGTTTAATTACAATCAAATCGACATCAGCAATACTGATAACCAAAGCTCAAAAAAATAGTGACATTTCTCTTTCTCATTGCTCATTCATATTGCCAGTACGTACTCATCGATATAGAGAAGATATTATAGTCATCACATGGCTTCAGTTACATCTATTTATGGTGAATTTGCAACTGCTACTAACGAAAGTCCTGACAAAACACAGAAAACACCATTCTCTTGATTTCAGCATGAAAATATCATATTTATTAATGTGAATTCATTTGGTGAGGAAGAGGTTTTGCACTTTGATGAAAGGGACACAAAGGTTCATAAAATGAAATGAATGAATTCTATTCATCAAAGTGTGAATTCACCCAACAAAGCATATTTACATGTTCTCACGTATATCTTTGCAATGATCTGACATATATACTAAACAGCACATTAATTTAGCAAACCAGCAAATGCTGATGGAAGCTATTCCATGCACTTTCAGGCATGTCGAACACGAGCAGGATTCATAGTGATGCACATTAAAGCAAATTCACCGAAAGGGAAGTGAAGTGACATCATTTACCCTTTATTCCTATGGAATGTTTAAAGGAGAAAATGCCACTTTAATTGTATCCTTTGTAGATTTGTGGGAAAAAAACTATTAATAGGCAGGATTAATTAACCACTTTGTCACATTTTGATCTCCACAATTGTCGGCATATTAAAGTCAACTATATTACAATATGTGATTTTTTACGTAACAAAGTTTCATGGTGTCCTAGCCCCATGAGTGTGCCCAGCAGGACATCCCATCTCATTCCCCAGCTCACCTCAGCTCTGCTGTAGCGCACCACTCTCTCCTCTGTGCTCTGTGAGGCCACAGGAAGTGACATGCTCAGGGAGTGCAGAGTAGACAATGATGTGCTACTACCGAGCTGAGGTGAGTTGGGGCAGGGGAAGGGAGGGGGGCTTCCAGCAGGACAGCAACCCCCCTCCCAGCAGCATAGGCAGCGCCCCAAGTGATTGCCTATCCCTAGGCCTATTATATCATCTATATTAATGTAATAGTTGTTAATGCATAATATTTGTTCCTATTGAGTGATTCTTTTGAAGTCAAAGTCATGATTTTTGTTACTCTGTGTTTAAGCTTGTTGAATTGATTTGTGCCAAATTTGTTCTACTTCTTTAAAGAGACATAAAACCATTATTATTACCATTAGTGTCCAAATTATATTTGAGCACTAAAGATAAGCTCTAAGCAGTGGCATAGGGGTCCCAGAAGTCCCAGTGGTTACTAGGTCCAATGCTTTCAGGGGGCCTGACTGCCATTGCTGCGACCCCTGCGATGTGGCGCTGGGAGAGAGGGTCCAGTGCAGATTGTGGACAGGGGTGCCACCTCCCCGAAGTTTATTGCCTCACTTTAAGTTACAGTGCAAAAATGATTTATATTGATAATAATGTTCCATTGGAATCTCACTTAGTTTGGGCAAAGCCAACAATGAGATTTATTTTTATTACTCTAACTGCAATGTAATGATGACAGCTTCATTTGATTGGTTGCTATAGGTTTCTAGTTTGAAGCCAGCTTGCATTATGTTACTACAAATCTTCCATACTTTTTTGAAAAAACAATTTGGCCTAATACGTTTTGCCTTATTTGATATTCTGTTAAATATACCAAGCTGTTATTCAATAAAATCAGCGAGAGTGTTTCTTTACCAAATATTCTCATCTTTAGCACAATGTGAAATAATATGTTTCTGACCAAAAAGGTCCCAATCTTGGCTGGCCACATTTAAAGCATTATTGCTATCATTTCATCTTTGATCTCAATTTGCAGCATGCAGTTCAACAGTTGTATTGATTCTCAAGAACTCAGATTTTTACTGTTGGGATACATTTTTCATTGGAGTAATACATAGCTTTTCCAGACCATTTAAGCCACTTCTTCCAGAGATCACAACCTGCAAAAGAAAAAAATATGAATCCTACTCATCAATATCCTATTTATTGTTATGGCTTGTGAAAAACAGACACCATTTTTTATAGTTTAAATCTTAACCAGAACATCTAAACATCTGTTAAGAGGACAGGTAGTCAGTTTAATTAATGTTCTGCTAGTATTGTCAATTTACCTGGAACAGCTATGTTTATGGAGGTATCTGTACTAAATATACTTCCTCCCTACACATGTGATATATCCAAGCATTCCCTGCCTCTGATACTCTTGCTCTACTTCATGCGAGCAGAATAAAGTATGAGGACTCTGGTAGGAGCAGGGTTAGTGGAAGTTAAGTAGTGAACATTATTAGAAAATAATTCGGCCAGTGATCTGACCCATTCTGGATCAAAGGAAAACACAAATGCTATGCTAGGGCTAGACATAGATGGTGAAAGAAATTAGAGTTCCAAGAAATAAATTAACTGAGTATTATGGGCGAAATTTACTAAGGGCGAAACGATCACCCGAAGTAAGTTTCTGACTACACGTGCGGTATTCCGATTGATTTGCGATCGCGAGATCGCAAATTGATCGTGATTGGGATCTCAAATCGATCAGAATTGCGATTGTGCGATCGCAAATCGATCGGAATACCGCACGTGCGGTAAAAATACCGCACGCGCGGTCAGAAATTTACTTCGGGCGGACTAAATCCGCCCTTAGTAAATTTTGCCCTATGTGTCCTCAAAATGGAACAATGATGAAAATGATCTAATAATCTAAGCGTTAGATGGTATTGCAGCGTAAAGTGTAAATAATTGTTATTCATTGGTTTTTTAAGAACTGGTTCCCAGTTTAAGTAAATGTGTTGAATCTACCCAAATATAGTTTTGTTATACATGAATGTTTACATATTGATTGCTTGATTTTCTGCGGGAAGTCTTTTCTCCCATTTTGTATAATATACGCCAGTGATGCCCAACCTTTTTTTGGCCTGGGGGCCATATAAAATTGCAACATGCATTTCACAGGCTGCTTCAAAGTCGCGACTTTTAAAATTGCGACGGCAACAAATTTTAAAGTAACAGCTGCGACAATTTTCCCTAGTAAAGTCGCGACTGACAACAGCAGTAGGACAGAATCCCCACCTGAACTAGTATTCACTGATGCTCTATAGGGGCCCTGGACTTTCTGTTGTGTAACAGGGCACATACCATTTCAATGTCCACAGAGTACAAGCAGGAAGAAGAATTAGGTTAATGTCAGGGCAGCTGGACCAGGTATGTAGAAACAGGCTAAGAATCAGAAATCCTAAAGAACAACCAGAACGATGTCAGAACATAACCACAAACAAGAACTTCAATCACATGGTCAAATAGGGAGGGTCAGTACTTGTTGGATCAGAACATAAGGATACTACACACAACCAGTTGGTCATTTATATTGACAACGATGGATATTTTGAAGCTGAAAAAGAAGTGTGCCATGATATTGGAACATCAGTCTGCATCTTGTCATTGCCAGCAAAAAGAATAACCACTGAGCCCTAAGACCCCATCAATGCAAACTAGATATTGCAAGGAGGAGCATGCTGAGTTACTTACGGAGCATTTTGCATTACTTCAATCACTGCACATCTGTTTCTACTATTGACTAGGCTGCAGAGTTATGAAGGAGTGAATGCAACTAGGTGAACTGCTCTGAATTCACCTGTTTGACTTCGCCATTTCATAGTGGCGAATTGGGGGGGTTAATGGCAAGGCTCCAGTGTGGCATAAAGTGATAATTCATTCAAAAGTGACAATGGCAACTGCAGCTAAATGACAACATCACCTAGGGACAATGTGACATAGAAATAGATCCAGTTGTTCCAAATAGTTAAATGTCCATAGCTAATGGGACAGC
>WMED01003448.1:0-22147 GCA_019650415.1 Pipa parva
TATATATATATATATATATATCGCAAGCTGGATGGCGGTCCCCAGCGTTCCAGTTAAATTTGTTGCCGGTCCCTCGAACCAAAAAGTTTGAGAAGCACTGGTGTACATGATACAGTGTAGCAGTGTAGTGTACATGATACAGTGTAGCAGTGTAGTGTATATGATACAGTGCACTGCATGTGAGAATGGCTGCTACATTGGAGAAACTAGCCAAACACTCCACATGAGGATGAACCTGCATAGACAATCCATTCACTCTCCTAACAATGACGAACTGGGCACTCCAGTTGGAATCCATGCATTTTAATAAGAAAAACTACAGGACTCAATTAGAGATGGCCGAATTTATGAAAAGTTCAATTCGCCTTTTTTGCCAAATTTTTAGCAAAAGTTTGGTTTGGCGCGAATTAATTTGTGATGAACCAAGCTAAAAATTGGCTATTGCCAGGCATATATGGAGGCAACAGGGACATCCTACTAGATAAACCCCCATCTAGTGGGTGTCCCTGCAACCCCCCAAGTGGCTATTTAAATCATAACCAGCAATAATGCGGTTATGACTTAAAACCCAATTATTTCCATATCACTACTAGCACTATGGAAGTAATTAGGTATAACCCCAGTTCTAAGCCCACTTACAGTGAAAAGCATTCCATTAGCATTAATCATGGCTCAGTCTTAAACTTCTTAGGCAATGTCACTGCTCCAGAACAAAATCACAAGGAGGAGCTGGGCTGCCTTTCAGACTGGAAAAACTCAGGTAGCCTATAAAGTCCCTTATTATTAGGCTTAGAGAGAGTAAAAAGCAAAGACAAGAGAGTATAGGTGATACCTTTTATTGGCTAACGGAATAGATGGTAAATGCAAGCTTCATCAGGCAATAATATGAAACTGCGACAATTTTATACAGGAGAGTAAAAAACTACTCACAAAGAGAGTGAAACTGGGAATTACTACTAATTTGAATACAGTTGGCACATTTGTACAGAGTAGTGTGATTTGTTAATTTAGAATATACTGTATGTACAGCACTGTATACTGTATATGTATATATATATATATACTGTATATATATATATATATATATATATATATATATATATATATATACTGTATGTATATATATATATATATATATATATATATATATATATAAAGTTCAACCTTTATAGAACTATCAGGCATTTAACTAAGCCTGTATAAGATACACATATTTGCAGTAGTACAATATTGGACTACACTATATTAAAAAAAATTAAATTAATGTTTTTTTTTTTGAGAAATGCAGGAGATGATTTTATGCAGCAATGTACTTTATGGTTCAATTTGTTCTCAAATCTTGTAAAACTGTATCGGGTATATTTGTTTTGTTTTAAACAAATAATTTGATAGTCTTTGCTCAATACAAAAAAAAAGGGCTTAAATGATTTTCAAATAATCTTGCTTGTCAGCAAAATGGATCAAGGTGCTGGATATGATATATTTTGTTCAAAGTGCGCTTGTAGCAATTTGTCAGAATGCGTTTCCTCAGCCGGAGTCAAAGAGCTGAACTTATTTTACCTTTTAACAAAAACCGACCACACTGATGGAAGAAAACGAAAACTTCAAATCAACAGCAGGGGACATTAAACACAATTTTACACTCTGGTTACTGTTGGAAATAGCAGTGATTAGTGGTCACCATCAGCAATGATTGCCTTGCTACCTGAAGTGTTACAGTTTCATGCAGCAAAGCAAAGAAAGGAAATCTATACCACCTTCTAGGTAAAATGCCACAATACCATGTACCAGCCCCTGGCTATAGGTATTTCAAAGAAAAGTACAGTATACAGTTCATTTAATGCTTTTAGTCACTTTTACTATTTCTGTGTCACATTTTTCCCTGAATGCCACTCTCTAAACACAGCTGGAACTGCCTTTAGAAAATAGACCAAAGCTACATTGATTAAAGAAAATACATTTCACTTGTTTTTCAATTCTGCATGATAGCTTAATGCAGAGTCCATAAGAGAGCTTCAGCCCATTTTATTTAAATAAGATCTCGCAAATGTTGCCGGTTCACAGTTTGTGAACCAATTTGTGAAAATGGCCATGAAAAAAAACAACAAAAAAAAAACACTTGATGAACCAATCTGCAAAGCATTATAAAGAAAATGGAGGGGATTGTCACATAGCGTCACATTTCAATAGCCACTAAGTATGTCT
This sequence comes from Pipa parva, assembly GCA_019650415.1. Taxonomy (NCBI): domain Eukaryota; kingdom Metazoa; phylum Chordata; class Amphibia; order Anura; family Pipidae; genus Pipa; species Pipa parva. Next base: position 2,206 of record WMED01003448.1, read on the forward strand.
ATTTACCATTGTTTTTCATGTTCCTGAAGAGAAAGCAAATTGAGTTGAAAGAAAAAAAAAACTAGTGGAGTTGGTTAAAAAGGAAATATAAAAATAACGAAGTAAATCCCAGTTCTATTAGAGGGAGATCTAATGTTGGAGAGAGATGAAGGGAGACAGATTTGGATTGGGACATTTATGTTCTCCTCTATGGCTGTAGGAGGTAGGTTGTGTGATGGATATGTTTTTGGACTTTATATGTTTTGCTCTAAGGACATACTTATGGACTGGCAATTGGCCTAAATATCCATATGGACTCATATATTCTTTCAACATGGACTTTCAGACTAAGAATGAACTATACCTTTAAATCTTTTCATGAGTTCAGCAATTCTTACTTAAACTACATAACCTTGACATTTAAGTGTTTTTGCACCTGCGTGGATCGTAAACAGCTAGTTCTGCAATTTCCTAGAAAATGTCCTTCTGTAGGAGATGGTGGTCTTATCATTTGTCTGGAAGTAGTTGTTCTATGGCACAACTTATCTCAGTGTCATGTGTATGTTTAATCTGCTTAGCCAATCAGCATCTATTTCTGCTTAGCCAATCAGCATCTAGTCTTGTTTTTGTATGATCAGCTATTTTCCAGATGAGCAAACTTTGTTATAAAATAATGTAAATCTATCATTAAAACCAGAAATGCTTTTAGAATGACAGACTTGTGTGTGTCGTTGTTTTAAGCTAATTTCTCAGTACAGGCCTGTACAAATTTCTATCTTTCACAGATTTGGACCCCGACAGACAAAGAGGTAGTCGTATTTCCACGACAGTTGCCTTTCGGTCAGACGGGAACATTTTAGAGCAGTGCATATATATTTTATTTTATTATGTTATATTGTTTACCTGCAGTCCTAGTTTGTTAGCATTTTTTTCTTAATTAATTAACATTGCAGAAATGCCTAATTAGAGGTCATAATGCCTTTTGGAAAATGAAGAGGTTTTTGAAGTCTGTTAACCATCCAAATCATGTAAACATGGGTGCTCAATCATGAATGCAGAGGAAGAGCACACTGAGTTTAATATGCCGAGCAACTTTCTCCTAATATAGCTATTTCAACTTTTTCAACATTGGTGTTTAGGTCACTAATTAAACTTAGATATAAATTCATAGCAAGTAATTAGGTTTCATAAATCATATGCTACTGTGAGGGTGTTGTATTTGAGGGGAGATATTTTGCCCCTATAATGCGAACATACAACTGTTGGTCCAGCTTTTGTAACTCACCCCAGCTGCAGGCTAGAGTCTGGTTAAAAGGCAGCTGGGAGAGCCACTTGGGTGTAGTTGGTATCTCAGTTCTGTGGATGGTGCTGTGAGTCTCTATGAGAGAAACAGGGACCTGGGGATAAAGACCCTGTTATAGGACTGTGGCTGTACTGCACTTTGACACCCTAAGGAGAGAACCCTGGAGAAGGAAAGTCATATTTTTTTTTTCTAAATTAGAACTGCATGACTTGTTGTTACCCACTGTTTTTCTGAGAAAGGAGTATTCACTCTGCAAGTGGTATTCAACTGGATATTTTGTTTTGCCAAGAAAAGCTGTGTTGAAGTTAATTTTGTAGGAAAAAAACCTGAATACATGAGAAACTCACTGTTTGCGATGTTTGTCATAAAAGACTGCTAAAGCAGAGTAAGTGATTCCTTAAACTACCAAACATCTGAAGAAAGGGCTGAGCAACTGGTTGATGTAACTTTTTCTGAATAATGATTCAAGGGCAGGCTTTTATAGGCCTAGACTCCTCAAATACATTCCAGCACATTCCTCTCCTCTTCAGGTCTTATCATCCTCCCTTAAATTCAACCAGCAGTCAATTGCATTTTTCTCTCTGATATATACTGTATATATATATTCTGGGTACTTGTGAACAGCTACAGTTTCATACAGTTTACATTCAGAGTGGTCCAAAGGTATGGAGACACCTTAATAAATGGAAAATGATGGATGGGAATGCCATTCTGTGCATGGCTTTCAAAATGGCCACCATGTTAGACCCTTTTCCTTTAGCAACATGCCACACACAGGATGGCATTCCCAATCACTGTTTTCCATTTATTCCAGTGTCTCTACCCTATTTGTGAACCACATGGAACTGGAGCTGTACACAAGCACCCAGAAGAAATTGATCCACTGAAGACCACCCTACTATTAAAACGGGCTTTATGATAGGATAGTAGGATATTAATTATACTTAGTAGTCACATGATCTGCTAGAGTAGCTGTGGCAAAACATATTAAAGGCCTTACAATAAATTTTACATCATTTTTTGCTAAGTTAATTTTGCATTGCCAAGTGATTAAATCCCTATCTCCAGTGCCTGATTACACCTGTGATCAAATACTTTATCCCCTATGGAGCAGTGTGACTGCAAATGTTTATTCTTACAGCTCAAGCCTTGTTCTGTACATACAGAAAGTCATCAAGATTGACTTGCAAACTAATTCACTCAAAGATTTTGAAAGGAAATTGTTTATAACACCTTGAATTGCACAAATGTGAAATGATTTAGTTATAAACTATCAGGGAACCATGTTTTTTTTCACATACATTAGTTTAATATTGCTGAATTTAAATAGGCTTGCCTTAATTGTACATTTACAGAACACCTCTTAAATTAAATAAGATGCTACTTATATTAAGACGCTTCCCCTAACACTTGTAATTCTTCAAGTCAGAAACTGATTTATAGTCAAACGCAGTTATATAACTTTACACCTAATATACAGGTATATTTACCTGACCAGAGGTGGATGACTCTATTAATTCAGTTTTTCTTGACCTGCAAATATATTTATTATGGATACTGTGTTTTAGCCAGAGCCAAAGGGGTCCTCGCTTCTTCCACCAGAGGTAGAGGTCTAATAAAAATGTTCAGTGCAGATACAGTGCTCTTTAACCTTGATAACCATTTTGCAATAATAAAATGCCAGCCAGAGTAGAATCGATCGAGCACATTTGTAAAGCGCAATGAAAAATAAAGGTCTAATTAAGGCAGTATGCAAGAAATCATCTCAGCATCATCTCAAAGACAAAAGAAAAATTGTCCTTCAGAAATGTGGTTTTTGTTCATCAGAGAAGTAATGAACAATGAATTGTAAGAGTTTCACAAGCAACATTCCTTCCTGTTAGTAGAGTAATGCATTATTAATAAGTGCTATTTTTAAAAATGAATAAACTGTTTGAAAAGCACTAACATAGTCTATTGGTTATGATTGACACTGACTTCCCTTTCATTTTGCTTTTGGCAATCAACATCTCTGCAGAATTATGTGCATCTGGACATTACTAATATTATTCTTGTTATTCATGCTGGCCAGCAGTGATATGGAAATTTGCCCATGTTCTATAAGGGAGTTGAAATCGCAAGCAAAGGTTTGTTCAATCTGAGCAGTCAGAAAACTTTATTAAAGACTGAATCACTAAATTGTGATATTTAATGCCCCGTTTTACTTAAAATTTATGAGTCCACAAAGGTATGTATTATAATATCTTGCATGAAATAGTATCATTGGATCCAGATTTATCTATTATTTAAAAACTGTTTCGGATCTATAAACGTAAAATTGTTTTTGTAAGCCCTCTAACTACTCTGCATTAAAGGGGTAATTCAGCAATGTGCACAGTGAGCTCCGGATCCTGCGCATCACTTCGCACATGCTGTAATGCGCTCGCTGATGTCCTGCACGCGGACATCAGTGAACGCTTTAAAGGGATGCCAGTCTCGGTGAAGCGACTCGAGTGCTTTCACTGAGACTGGAATCCCTTTAAAGTGTTCGCTGATGTCCACGTGCAGGACATCAGCGAGCGCATTACAGCATGTGCGAAGTGAGGCGAAGGATCTGGAGCTCACTTCGCACATTGCTGAATTACCCCCAATTCAGTCAGGAGTTTTAAAAAAATGACTAGGAAGGCAAAAAAGTATTTTTATGTAAAAGAAAAATCTATAACTGAATGAAACTTTAAGAAAAAAAAATATTTTGATTTCACTGAGAACAACATTACCTTTATTTCTCCTTTATGGCATTTTCTTTGAAGCAAAAGAAACAATTTTGGGCACCTGTACCGACGGCAAGTAAAGTTTGTCAAAATGCTAAGTAGCAATGAAAAATAAAACTGAAAATGAAAAACCGCAACCTAGAATTAAAATGAACTCTTGTTGACCTTCGATGTGTCTATGAAACTATGATTAAGCGCCATGGCGCGAAACGCATAAGAAGCTGACATTTGTTTGATTTTACTTTGTACAAGAATTTTTAACCGATGTTCAATAAATGTTTCTGATTTTACTTTTCTGGAGTGCTGGAGATCATTTGACTTTGCTGGCTGGATTTGAGGATATCTTTTCTCCTGAGTACCCTTATGCTGACATATCGTTACCGGTGAGCGTTTCACTTTACAATCATGGATTGAGCCATTTTCTTTGATTTTATTGTGACTTCGACTTGTGAGCAAGTCAAAGTTGCAACATTGTCTGCATTTAATATACAACTCTCTGAAATGTGCAAATTAATATGCAGAGCATATTTGAATTCATTTGAAATAATGCAGAATAGAACAATGTGTTATTAATAGTTTTATTCATAGAACTGCAGTGAAAGTTCTATTGTTATCTTGAATTCTTTGGTTAGTGTTGATGCAAAAATAGTGCAGACTGTTAAATGATGATGTTAGCTCAGTTAGATGTTTAGCTGTAATACACTGGGAAATTCATCAATAAGTAACCCATAGCAACCAGAGGTTGCCTTTCACAGTGCTTGCACTCTACTAACAGTGAATGCTAATTTCTAATTGGTTGCCATGGGTTACTAGACATTTGTAAAGAATTACCCCTGTTGTTGAATTCCCCTGTGAAAGTAAAAAAAGAGTGTAGTGTCATTTTGGGGAAATTAAACATGTAACTACATATAGGGTGTGTTGTAGTAAAAGTGTTACATTAAACTTGATTGATGAGAAATGCAGTGATTATAGAGACAGCATGTACCTAGGGGGTGAGGGATTCACCTCATGCCCACTCACCCTACAACATAGCATGGGGCAGGGCAGTCCTGGGACAGGTGCTGACAAATACCTTACAAGTAAGGTGTCCTTGGCCCCATTTCTTTTGCGATTATAGTGCAGACCCCTGACTACTTACACATATAGGAGAGCCAGGGATGATCTTAGAGGATAGTGAATAGTTGCAAATGGATAGGTAAAAGGTAAAATAGACAGAGGCGGCGTGCTACAGATGACCCCCCCAGGCAACAGAGGCTGTCCGGGTGAGTACCGTATATCGCACCCCCCCCCCATCTTCGCTCCATAAGACGCGGCTGATTTTTCCTCCTACTTTGGGAGGAAAAAAACTGCGTCTTATAGAGCGAAAAATACGGTAAGTGCACTTATTTCTACAAATGTTTACAAATTTGCTCATCTGCAACACCTGACCATTCATAGTAAAGAATCTCTGCTCCACACTGGTCTACCTCTCTCCTCCCATTTTTATCTACTCTCTCCTCCCATTTTATCTACTCTCTCCTCCCATTTTTATCTACTCTCTTCTCCCATTTTTATCTACTCTCTCCTCCCATTTTTATCTACTCTCTCCTCCCATTTTTATCTATCTACTCTCTCCTCCCATTTTATCTACTCTCTCCTCCCATTTTTATCTACTCTCTTCTCCCATTTTTATCTACTCTCTCCTCCCATTTTTATCTACTCTCTCCTCCCATTTTTATCTACTCTCTCCTCCCATTTTTTTTTCTTATTGACACACACTTATTTAGATTTATTTCTTATGCATTTAAAGTACCAATTAATAAATAAAACCTAATTATTTAATATTGTTTTTATTTTAACATACACCAAAAAAAATCTTTAAAAAAAATATATAAAGGGAAATCATGTTTGGGTTGGAAAACCATTATGGAAAAGTGTGTAAAAATAGGGGACAAAAATCAATTCTTTGCAGTCAAAAGCAATGAAAGAAGGATTATAGTCAACACCAGTCTGGATAAGAGATTTATATATATTGATTTTCTTATGCTTAAACTGTCAAAAGCCATAAAATGCCATAATTACATATTGTTTGTGAAATCCATAGATAGATAGACTCATTGGGAATCATGCCTTTTTTTTATTATTAAATGCTAAAAGTTTCATTTAACAATCTAGTACATTAGAGGGTTCACATTTCCCTCTCAGCATAGATATTCTTAATGACCATTTAGTGTTTTGCACTGTACACAACATGTTTTTTACAGTGAGCTCTATTTCATCTCTAAATGGTTCTTGCTCAAGGATATTTAGGGAGCTTCGGTTTCTTAGAAAATACACTGGAATGTTAATTTCTTGCATACTTAAATTTTAATGTGATAAGAACTTTTCCCATCAATAAATGATCTAGTAAGTACTTAGTAATGTATTTGTGAAAGTAACCAGTTTCTTTGCAGATCATTAATTTGCTATCTGCAGAAACTGACAGTACATAGGATCAGCAATTCTTAGGTTAAAAAAATGAATTAACTAAGTTTTAGTGTAGAGTGCATTAATGTTTATAGGGTTCACAATACCTCTCTTTCAAGAATATATAACAGGAAAAGTCAGATCAATATTCACCAAGGTACTAGGCACCAACACAACACCTGCAAAGGGAGCATAGACCTCTGAAACAACAGAAAGAGTAACATACTGATGCTCACTATCTTGGTATTGCTTGGGGTGATTTGGTCTGCAGCAACTGACCATCCTAGCATCACTTATTCACCCCACACTACTACCTATCCACAATTCCTGGGGATCCCTTTGCAGCAAAGGATATACCTCCTTGCGGGGGTTAAGGGTGAAGACCAGGGATCCCTTAGACTCTGTGCCTTGGGTGGGGCCAGTGCCAAACCCACTGTGGTGTCCTACAAACCCTAAGTTTTCCTGACAGACATATATTCTCATTCAACAGCTCAAAGTATAAAAAAGGACTGTCACAGAAGACAAAACAACCTCCTGGGAGTTATGAGATTATAGTCACAATATGCTCTCTGTTTTAGAGATTACAAAGACTTGGATGCAGTATCTGAGTCATACAGTGTACAGAGCCCATCATTCATTTCAATAAGAAAAAGGATATGGATGCACATGCCAGATGCTGACTTCAATTCTTGCTTATCTGTACAACCACTAGGACTTACTACAACAGAATCCCAACACTTCCTTAGATATGATGCAAGAAAACTGTACTTAGGTAGGAGAAATGAAAGAAGTAGGCAAATGCAAGGTTAGATGATGAACCAGGAGATCTAATAGTTAAGGGTGAGAACAGAGTCAAATCCACTAGAGACCAAAGGAGAGGTACAAGTGATTAAAAATGTTAATGACAACTGCGCTCCAGCACTAGTAAAGGACATGGTGGCAAGGGAGGCTGTATGCTCATAGAAAAACACAGAGGGAACCAGTTATGGATGTGTAATAGAGTAAAATAGATGCATTTATATTTTAAATACATCTTATGACTGCTTTCATTGTTAAAATGAAAATGGGAGATGACAGAGTATGAAAAAGAAGAATTAGTAAGTAATTAAATAATTCATTTTTGCCTAAGGTTTCTATAGATGTAATTAGGCTGTAGGTGGGCCTTGTCATTTATCCCTTTGAGATTGGATTATTTTTGCAGAATTGCAACACAATGAATTAAGATAACTCAAGATAACAGTAAATGATATTCATTCCTAAGGCTAGGTTGACATTAGTGTATTATACGCAATGCATAATACTAGTGTATTATACATAATACTAGTGTGCAAAAAAAGAAAAAGAAAGAAAATACAATCCAGCACATTTTTCTATTGTACTTACCAGCAACAGTATGAACACTACCCCGGCATTCACAGCTCTTCCTATGTGGTCGCATTTTGCAGACAAGTTGTGACACCCAGCGTTCCGGACCCAGCTTACATGTGTCATACACTAGTGTGTCCGGAACTAGGTAAGCATCATAGGGATTCACAGAGCTGTATTTTTTTACACACTAGCATATTACATGCTGCACATAATACATTACTGTGAACTTAGTCTAAGGCAAAACTACTCTGTTTATTTTTTTTTTTATTTATTCATTTTTTATATAGCGCTGAATCTGATATATTATAAAGACGCAACTGCAACAGTAGCAGCCTATTGCAACTGTCTTTAAATGGCGAATTGGCACCTATAAGCAACAATTTGGATTTTAGTGAATAACCCCCTATGAGATTTTTTCGATTGATATTTACTGACAGAAGCTTTCGATCGAGTTTTTTTTTCTCGATTTTTTGATGGAAAGGTAGCCATACTACTAATGTAAGGTATGGCTACCTTTCCATCGAAAAATTTGATCAAAAAGTTTTGGGTCGGTAAATATCGATCGAAAAAAATCTTGTGATATTCACCATGAGAAATTTTTGAGATCACGCGGGAATAAACTTGGAAAAACTAAATCAGACTTTTTCGAGTTTATTAAATTTCTCCCTTAGGGCAAAATTTATTAAAATCAGAAAATACCGATAATGCAATATCAACCGTTTTTACCGATATCGATACCATCGATATCACGATATCGGAATTTTACCGATATCGAATTTCGGCCGATCCATTGATTTTCAATGGCAGAACGGCCAAAATATTGCTATATCGAAATCGGTAAATTCCGATATCGATATTGGTAAAAATATCAATATTGCGATATCGATGGTATCGATATCACGATATCGGTAATTTCCAATTTTAATAAATTTCGCCCGTAATTACGTGTTGTTGTACAGAACAAAAATTTATTGCTTGAAATACCCACATGGCATGTTCTACATTGGGCAGACTTCATGCAAATGTAGTGTACTCCTCAAAGAACACAAAAGTGTGATCAGATGTTACATACAAGACCCCAAGAAAAATATTGCCAATAAATATGAGATCTTAAAAAGGGAAACTGTTTTGGCTAGACATTATTTTGAGAATCGACACAGTGTTGCACAGTTCTGCTGGCAGATTTTAAAACAAGTGCAAGTGAAAATAATGAAGTATTAAATCAAAAATATTGCAGACAGAGGCCTTTTGGATATGAGGACCAGATTCCTTAAATTCCTGATAAAATTGTCTTTGTTTTTTTTTTGTAAACCCTCTTATATAAATCTTCTTACAGTTGGTAAACTTTTTTCTCCTTTGATTGTTTCAGATAATTTGCTAGTGGTTAGGCTATATTTGAATACAAGGTTAAAAAAAACTTTATTGTATAAATATTGTATATTGGCATGATTATTTTTTTGACCTCAAACACTATATAACCATTTATGCAATTTTGTAATTTCAGTGAGTAATTTAATTACTTCTCTGTACTTAAAAAAGGTCTGAACTGTACACTTGGCCTTTAATGGCTACTCACTTTACAATGTCACTATTCAGGATTTTAAACTCTGGACTTTTTTTCAATTTTGAATTATTTGAATATTTAATATGGACTTTAATCCCAAATAGGATTGAATATGCTGTTATTACGCTTTATTGGTCTTAAATTAAATAACTGTTAATTAAATTAAGTGTTCTTTTTATCCTGTAAAAACTTTATAAGGTCTGTATTTTGTTTAATTTATTAAAGGGGAACTATAGTCAGATTACATCTTTACATATGCAGTACTATACCTTAGTGAGAAACATTTCTCCCCAGTAGATGTTTCATGTGATGCAGAATGATTGAGTAGGTAGCACTGATAAACTCCTTCACCAGGAAATGTGTGTGTGTTATGTACTGGCCAATTTTCCATGAAAAGGTTCCCTCCTCCAGACATTTTTGCCCTACTTACTACTTAGCACATGTGCACAAGTCAGCTTTCCCTCTGTAATCTCCTGAATTGCAAGCTTAATTAATGCAGCCAAAAGGTCAGCCATTGTTTAAGAAATAACAGTCAGGCAGCTTTTTCTTCTCATGTTGGAAATGAGAAAAGGTAGGGGGAATGGAGGAGGACAAAATATCAGCTCTCTTTAGAACTAAAGAGTAAAATAAACAGCAAGTATTATTTCTTCCCTAAACGTCTTTTTAACTATTTGTATCAGCAATTGGCTTAGTATAAAGGAGTTTTATATGTACAGTATGTGTGCAGTTATATCATCACTCTAGTAATCCCTTTAACCCAATGAAGGTTACCAAACAAAATCTTGATTCAGTGCACCATCACTAATATGTTTTAATAAATCACTAAACAAACCTAAAAAGTGGAGTAGGAGACAACTTAAAATGGCTCCAACAATAAGATATTGCATTGTATTGAATTAATACCAATTTATTGCTCATGTTATAAATGTAATATTTTAGAAAGGCAGTATGTAAACACTGCCTACACATTACCTATTAACATACATGTATAACAAATGAATATTACTTAGCTTTAAATTATTCTATTCTCATAATCCTTTGTCATATCAGCAAAAGGTTTATTTTATAAAAAAATAATTTGAGCTATTATGACTCACTGGAACTCTTTCCTAGCATTGTTGCATTAGTTTTGCGAGCAGCAGAAAGTTAAATGTGCAATGTCATAACCCAAGCAACTTATTTAAAGGTTCATCAGCCCATAGCAGTGGTAAAACCTAAAAACCTACAGATGGAAATTAATTATTATCATCTACTGCAATAGAAGCAATCCTGTCCACAACCATCAAGAACACCAGAGGGTTGTCGAGGGAAAGATTTTTAAAGCTGCTTCATCAGTATTAAGTGGTCAAAAACCTTTTTACTTTCAAAAATATACCAGTAGGTAAACTTTTATAAATGGGTGAAATTTATTATACTCAGAAAAGCCTTATTTTGCTTTTCCTGAATTTATCTTGAAAACATCTCGGCTGTTCGTGCAGTAAAATTCGCTTGATATTTTTGATCAATATTTACCGACCGAAACTTTTCGATCTTGTTTTTCGATGGAAAGGTAGCCATACTACTAATGTAAAGTACATACTAGTAATGTTAAGTAGCCATACTACTAATGTAAAGTACATACTACTAATGTAAAGTAGCCATACTACTAATGTAAAGTACATACTACTAATGTAAAGTACATACTACTAATGTAAAGTAGCCATACTATTAATGTAAAGTATGGCTATCTTTCCATCGAAGAATATGATAAGAAAAACTCGATTGAAAAGTTTGTCGGTAAATATCGATCGAAAAAAAGCTCGCAATATTTAACGCGAGAAACTTCTGAAATCTTACTGGAATAAACTCGGAAAAGCGAAGTCGGGCTTTTCCGAGTTTTATAAAGTTTGTCCGTATTAACAAATGGGATGGTTCACTGTGTTATATAAAAATCGTCTTTAAAGAATTTTCCAGATATATCTGTATATATATATATATGCATGAATATCTCAATGGTTATCTTTTTTGGGGGGCAAATCCATCTTAAATAAATGATTTGTGTTTCCTCCCCCATGGGAGACATTTAACATCGGTATTCCTGATCATCCAGGAATTTGAAGAGCTTATGCTGGGGCAACTTTTCTTATCTTAGTGCATATACCATCTGGTCTCTGTAGAAAGATAATACGGTAAGCACTTCATTTGAATGCCATCTGGAATTCTGGAATGTGTGCTGTATTTCCTGACATGGGTAACAGAGTGTGACAAATCCACAGGTGGGAGCGTCAATGTAATGCCAGAACATAGTTCATTTGACATGTGAGTGACTACCATCTGCCATTTCTGCATAGCTACATGGCACATCAAAAAAAGATATATAAACTGACTTTGCTCTCTGATATTAATAAGATTATTTTGAAGAATATGTGCATAAATAAATTAACTATTTCTTTTCATTTCAAATGAAATCACTGATCAAAGCTCTACTGTTTTCCATGATTAATCCCCCCCCCCCCTTTACTTACCCCTTGTGCATAACATATTATAACATATTATGTGTGTATATGAAGAAAGGCAATAAAACACTGGAACTGCATCTTGCCTGTGAATACAGAAAATGCAAATATGCAGGTGTATTATGTGGGTTGTTGATCTCACTAGTCTCCTGTTTCATTCTATTTTGTGTAGGAGTTGACTATAAACACATAACTGAATATACAGGAACAAAAAAAAAACAGACAGACTTTGCCTGAACAGTCATCAGGAATGTATTATTTATTTAGTATGCATATCATAACGGCATCAGCAGCTGTATTCCTGCTATATCATTTTTTAAAGTTAGGTAGGTCCCAAAAGATTCAAATGCCATACATGGTTGGTGTGTAGCTTCCCCAGTACTTCCCAAAAGGGAATAAAACTATCTGTTGCTCTATTTTATTTTAGGTTTTCCTTTATCTTTCTGTATTTCAGAATCAGTTGTCTCGTACATAGGTGTTATAAAAAAAGATCCCAGCTGCAAATTTGGGTCAGTAAATTGGCACTATCTATCAAAGGGAAAAAAACAAAAACTACATTTGTTATTCCCAATGGAAGTTTGATCCTGAATATATATATATATACGGTATATATATATATATATATATATATACTGTATATATATATATATTGTGACCTGTTTTGTATTTTTTTTTTTAAAAACTTTTCTTTTCGGTTAAAGACATGTAACGTACCTAAGTATTAACGGTGTCAGAATTTTAAGTAAAAGTCTAGTATTTTATACGTTGTTTAAAAAAAAATGTCACAAACGTCTGTCACCAATAGTGTTTCATGTTGTTATCATTCACTACATAGAATGAGAAACGCATGTGTTCAGACACCCAGTATAAAAGTGAAATCAGTGTCACTACAAAGTATAGCATGTTGGTGCACACACAGCTTGACTATTCATAGAGTCAGGGTTTTTATAGAAAGATGTCATTTTGTACATGTACAGGATTGCAGAAATTTTCATGAAATACTGGTTTTCATATATGATAAATAGAAGAGGAAACTCCAGATGTCACTTTATTACTAAGGGGCTCATTTATGAAAGTTCAAACAGTTGCGTAAAGATCAGAATTCAGTTTCATTTGCCACGTTTGACTCTTTCCATTTAAAGGACTCTGTGATGTGGCGAATTCACAACCAGTTTGATGCCCTTTGCATAATTACCTGAGCACAGCTAATTCACCTATTCATCAAAAGTCAAAGGGCCTCATTGTCAAAAAAGATCAAATAGTCATGTAGAGATCTGAATTCATATCTATTCCACACTTTGCCCATGATCGCTTATTGAGTAAACTCTGTAATGTGGCCAATAAGCAGTGCATATTATGTGAAGTATTGTTAATGGCAAGAAAGATAATTGTGTGAAATTGCTTCCCTGTTGTAAGTTTTTACATAATAGCGCTAGACCCATGCTTCTTCTGAGCCATGGTAACATTGCATCTCAGAAGTTTAAATGCAAAGGCAGCACCACTCACTGCTGGTGGTTGCCTTTTAATGGCTTTTATGAGTTTGGATTAGAGGAACTGTTTTCTTCCTGAACATACCAGTGTATAAGATTGCAACATTCCAACATTCTGAATGGTTCCAAGCAAGAACTGACACTAGCTAAGGAAAGTAGTTTGAAAGCACAAAACAGAAAATTTTGCTTTAAAATATGAATGTCTGTCTTCATTTTATTTTTCGCCAATGACAGCTTATGCATTGTAATGGAAATCGTACCTCCTACTATAATATATAAGGATATTAAAAGACACCTGGGAGTTCCGTGTAACCTGAAAGCATGCAGCCTTGTGCTTTATGTGTGCGGGATACTCCTTCATAACTTTTAATATCCATATAAATTGCAGAAGGGGGTTCTTTATACACTGTATGTATCATAAAACACCAAATTGCAACACCCTATAGTGTAAATGCTGAATACAGATCAAAACGTATTATCGTCAAATAATATCTTTGCCAGAAATATGCTCCCAGCACAGAAAAGCAATTTAGGAAATATAAAAAAAAAAAAAAAATAAGAAATCCAAGTAGAGTAAAAAATAAGATAAAGGAAACTAAATAACAAGAAATGAAATAATACCCAAATCAGAGATATAGATACACAGAAGTGTCCCTATACAAGCCCCAGGATTATTTACAGTTGACTGACCAACCAGATTTAACATTGTTTAGTTTCATTTTACAATATCACCTCTCTTTAAATTTATGAAGAGATTTGTTTTGGAGCTTACTAAAATGAAGACCATCCCCCATGCATGGGTGATGATTAGTTTAGAAATTCATGCTCAGGAAATCCAAAACATTCTATCATTTTTTTTGTTAAGATGTAGTTGGACTTTTTAGTATGATGTTTACAAGAGACATTTTGTTGTGGTTTCAACTCACAGAAGCTCATTCAAAATATTCACACAAATATTGATGTGTAGAATACAACAGTAATAATGGGCGAAATTTAATATAGTCGGTCTCAGTCTTTCTGAGTTTATCGTGTGAAATCTCGAGTTGTTCTTGTGAGATTATCGCACTTTTTTTCGATCTTGTTTTTTGATAGAAAGGTAGCCAATGCTATACTACTAATGGCTACTTTGCTAGTGAAAAAATATCGAAAAATCAAGATTGGACAATCTCACGAGAACAACTAGAGATCTCATGTGATAAACTCGGAAAGACCAAGAACGGTCTTTCCGACTTTATTAAATTTCATCCTTATAATATTTTGAGTGAGTTTTTCAAAGTAAGTAAAAATAAGCCTATTGCATAATTGCCTTAAAGGAGAACTAAAACTACCACCACAAAAAAATTAGCTTTGTGTGCTCTGTACTGTCCCACTGAATTTTAGACAGCTCTGCAGACTGATAGCACCCATTCTGAATATATTATTAATGCAAATCCAGACCAGTAATGTCACTGCTGTAGTTCTGGATTAAAAAACCTAACCTGATTGGATCTTTAACACTGTTTACCCTGATTGGTTATAGCACTACAAAATAAAATTCAAGTGCTTTACATTGTCTTAGATTACATTGTCTTAGATCACATGTCCTATGTGCACTATTGGTGCTCAAAATGGGAATGACTTCCATGCAGCTATTACATCAGATAGAAAATGACCTTGTTAAGTAAACTTTATGCATTAATATTTCGTCATTTATAAACATTGCTATTGTATAGCGCTACTTGTAATATTTACATTGTATAGCGCTACTTGTAATATTTACATAACACTTGTCAATTTTATTCCTATTTATCACTTTAGATCTCCTTTAAGCACATACTGACACAGTTTGGTATCTCATATCATTGAACTGATCCACAGGTTTAGGATCTCTGACAAAAAAATTGTTTTTAGAACAAAGCAGCTCTGTAAGGTTACATACCAGGTAAGGTTTCATACCAGCACGATTAGGATTTCTCCTTCAGAATTCTCAAATCTTTTAGTCAGTTTGTTGATTTAGAATTCCAAACTGAACTGCTGCAGAGGACATAGACGGGAAATAAGGTGTTACAATAATATCCTGAATGTAAATAGAAAATAAAAGAGATGAAGTAAAACTAAATATATTTAGACAAACAGACAGGTAAATACTTGTTGGTGTGCTCCACCATAGGTCACACACAGTCACAGTATTGGGATAAAACATCTGCAATCTATGCATTTTATACACAGACCATTCCCACTTAATCATGAGCTGACACACAATACCCAAAAAAAACTGTTTAATGGACATTTTGAACGAAAAACTCCTAAAGAAGCGCAAAAAATAAAAACAAAAATGCACTAATAGTGCCTTATCAAAGTGTAAAAGAATACTATCAAAGTATAGACCCAAAATGATCTCTTTTAAATATATGAGGATTGTGTTTTTATAAGGTGATAAAAATTCAGAAAAAAATGAAAATAATAAACACCCAAGTGCCACTCTGCTGTACATATGTGCTCTCCAGATTTCTATTATATAAACGCCTTGTAGCAATTTCTTTGGCACTACAGGTGTATTCACTACACGTTGATCAGGATAATTTCCCTTTAATTTCTCTGGAGTCACCTGGATCTCGATGGACCAATCACTCAAAACAGAAAGGCATCATGTAGTAAAATGTATTTTAATATGGATAAAAAATGTAGTTACTCACATTTAAAATTTTCAATAATCATCTTAAAACCATATAGCATGTGCATCCTTGTTTGAGCCTTTCAGCTGTCCTCATGGGCTACTACCGTAGCTTGTCGGCTGCTTCGAGGTGCAATCCTTTTTAAAAACCTTTAAATATGGAAGCTATTCACATGGACGCACACTTCAAATTAAAAACTCTCCTGAAGAAGCCACCAAGCCAGGTACAGCAGAGTGGCACTTGGGTGTTTATTATTTTCATCTTTTCTGCATTTTTTTCACCTTATAAAAACACAATCCTCATATATTTAAAAGAGATCATTTTGGATCTATACTGTGGATAGTATATCTTTTACACTTTGATAAGGCACTATTAGTGCATTTTTGTTTTTATTTTTTGCGCTTCTTTAGGTGTTTTTCGTTCAAAAAGTTTAATGCATTGGGAGTTCACAATTTCCAAATTTATAAGAAGCAGCAATTAAAGGACACTATATATATTTTTTGAGAACTAACAAAGTAAGAAAAAGCACTGTGCAATAATAATTGTTATATATATTTTATTTCACATTGTTTGAATTTTGAGGTTTGTTATTGGTGGTGTCATTGGATTAGCGCTGCTTGTTTTGTGTATGGTACACAACTACATAAGTTGAGATGTTTAATGGACATTCTACATCCCCAAACTTACACAACCATTCTTCCATGTGCCTTATTCTCATTTACTGTGTTATAATCAATCAAACTGAACTTTGCACTTTTTAAGTAATAAGGCCCACTACACATTTAGAATTAGAAATACTGTAGTGCCTCACTTTACAACTTTTTCCTATGCTAAGTTCCTTAGATATACAAGTTATCTTTTATAATACCACTTGTGATTTAGCAAATGCCTGAACGATATACCTTTTAATGTTCCTTTTCAGCTGGCAGTGAGATGATATGCTACATATTTCTTCTATGTTAGAATTATGGAACAAAGGTTCTTGAGATGTGTAACATGTTCACTGTTAGCATTAAAATGTTACGCTATTCTAGATTTCAATTTGTTTATCTTATAAAATTAGTTCTGAAGAGCCATATTGCTGTATAAGAGGGATTATATGATCTCACCAGGACAACAGCTCATACAAATGATGAAGAGTTACATATTTGTAGTTAATACAAATCAAGTCAAGGGAAAGAATGGAGAAATGAAACATATATTTTTTTACACACAATACAATTGGAAAGGTCTTGCATATACTGTATATTGGTATATCATGAAGTGTTTACAAGGACAAGTTCAGAAATTTGATATATTATACTTCCAATAATTTATTTCCATAAATGTTTTACAATATGTTCCCAAGGTTGCTTTGGTTACACATAGAATAAGACTTCAGAGTACTTGTCTAAGGTTAAGAATGTAGGATGTCTACCTCTGTCTGTACTGCACCCAGTGTAGTAGTGTATATCAGGTGCAATAATCGACAAGGAAAAGCACATTAATCAACCACACACTATATGCAGGTGACAGATATAAGGGAGCTATATCTTTTATACAGTATTTTTATTTAAAAAATAGGTATGCTATATATAGGAACAACTCAAGGTCTCTATTTGAGCAGGCAATATCAAGTTGTCTGCTCACCTGCTTTATGTATTAGAGCATATTTTATTAGCATAGAAGCACCAGATTTTGGCTATAATAGATACTAATGTTTCGCCATAGATGGGCTGATTCATCAAAGTCCAAATTCGACCACTGAAGTGAATTTGCATCACTTTGAGTCCCATTGACTCATCTGTAATGATGTCAGCCTTCAGTGTCCTACTTTTGACATTCAAAGCACTTCACTCTGTTGTCCCTCCGTACACCTCTTCCCTTGTTTGCCCATATACACTTAGCTGTCAACTCCATTCTTCACAAGGCAACTGTCTTCATGAACCACTCACTTTAACTGCCTATTCTCATATCTTAAACCCTTATCTCTTTCTGCCCCTTATCTTTGGAATTCTATACCCCTCTATCTCCACCAACAGCAATACATCAATATCTTCAAAACTAAACTGAAATCTTACTTCTTGGAGCATTAGCATCCAAAAACATACATCTGTGTCTGTCTATGTGTGTGTGTGACTGAATAGGGAAACTAGATTGTAAGCTCCATGGGGTAGATACTGAAGTGAATGACAAACCTCTGTAAAGCGCTGTGTAATATAGTAGTAATATATATTTTATCCTCAAGCATCTATTTAATAGCACTTATAGGCTAATAAACTGACACTTTATGCTACTGCACTTGTTACCCTCCTATCTGTTTATGCAAGTCTTCCTCCTATTTAGATTGTAAGCTCTATGGGGAAGGGACCTCCATCTTCTTGATTCAATCATGGCCTGGCACTTAGAGGGTTGTATTTTCTTAATTATATACTTGTAATTTACTTCACTTGTTCTTCATTAAGCACTTTCCCATTTCTGTATTGTTGGTTGGTATTGTTGGTTTGCACAGCGCTGCATAACCTAGTGGTACTATATAAATAAAAATATAAATATACATCCATGCATGCAATGTCAAACTAACTTTACAGTACATCCATGTCTATGACTATTAGTTCATGTTATCACAATATTTATTGTAACTGTTACCTTACGCCATATCAGAGCACTGCCATTGGACCCTTACTTCACCACCTTGATCTGGCAAAGTCAAACAGGTATATTTGGAGCACTATGTCTTGCAGACTCTGACTCTTGCCAAATAGCTGAATTACATGTGCACAATCACACAAATTTGGGCAAAATTTATTAAAGGCGAAGTGATTGATCGGTAAAATTTACGACTTTAATAAATTTCGCCCAAAGTGGTGCAAATAGCTCCAGTAAGAGTGCAAACATCGTAAGCATCCATATTGGACACAAATACAGAACCTCACAGAGTATACTGAATACTCAAAAATGGGTTAAGGATGCAATTAGGGCTTAGGAAATTCAAGCTAAAATACAAGAGAGTATTTTCAAATACCCCATCAGCACTGAACATTCAAGTATGCTAATGGGACTTTTTTTTTGTTTACTTTATTGGCTCTGTCATTTTTTAAAGGATGATGGGTAAAATACTGGGGATGCATTAAAGCGCAACAACATAAATGCATCTATTTAATTTTTATCCCAAGTAAAACCATTTACGTCATGTTCAAGCAATGCTAAACTACAGTCTAAATGACTTTGCAAATTTGGCATCTGCAATAATATATATGAAACCAATAAGACTTTATATCAGTATATTTATACAATCTTATGCAAATAAAGTAAAGTTCTCTTGAGAAAGTTGTGTTTACTTTGACATGGTTTTGCAAAATAGCGGCAATTAAAGAGATCATACTATGTAAACTGCTATTTGAGTTTAATCCCTACCAGGTGTCTTCAAATAGTTTTGAATAACTTACAAGGTTTCATTTTCCCAAATCGTTTGAAATAGAAAGAGACCAAGGATATCTATATTGCTAAGTAGGATAATTTAGGCAGATTAGATGTATATTATATGTTTAACTATATGAAGATTGCTAGCAAGAATGGAATGGCAACTCCAAGCTACTGTATAATCTAGGGAAATTTAGAGGGAACAAATATATAGAGAGAAAAGGGACAAAACTGATTTCTTAAAATGAAATGAGATTATTTTAAAATGATAGATTTGTGGAAGATAATATCCACTAACATAAATATACATTTATTGGGGAGCTAAATGTCACAATGTCTAATAAATACAATGACATCTAAAGGCCCAAGTTCTGGTTTTCTGTGTTTGTGCGCGTACCTTATTTTTAGGCTATAATACATTCATTCAATATTTCTCAGCTACAGTGGGGAAAAAAAGTATTTAGTCAGTCACCAATAGTGCAAGTTCCACCA
>WMED01003449.1:8611-22147 GCA_019650415.1 Pipa parva
CCCCCCCCCCCGTCCCGCCCCCCTTGCCTCGTGCCCCCACTCACCTCCAACATCACTAGTAAAAAAAAATGCACTCGGGCGCCCCCCTGTACCCCGGCGCCCCTAGCATTGCCTATACTGCCTGATGGGAGAACCGGCCCTGGTGAGCAGTTAAAGGGAACAATTCATCATTATGGCATTAGATGAAATGTGTTGTTAAGATGGGAACAGAAATATTTATTGGTTGCTCAGGACTCTCTTTTTGCAGCTAGGATCAGTAAGTTAACACCACATATGGGTAGATCCCTCATGTTTCTGATAACAGACCTATTAAGAAAATCACATTATGTCAGATGTTTGCTTGACTACATTAGTAAAATAAATGTGTCCTGAAATTTCCCCGCATCCCCTCAACAGATTCTGCATCTCTCATTTAGCTCACAGCATGAAGCCCTAACGGAAGCTTCCCTTCACAGGTCTTCTCAAACTACATTATTTCTAGTAAAATATATGTTACAAAGATGATCTAAAGTGCTTTTCTCAAACGCTGAATTCAGAAACCAGAATTGAATGTCATTTAAATGCAAATATCTTTGTCTGCTGTACATGACATTTAAGAGCAAGTGCAGCTTATGGTAAGGTAGAACCAGCAGGGAATGGCCATGTTTTGCCTTCTGTTCAGGTATTCACAGTGCTTCATGAATGAACATCTGTCATTCTACAAAGAGTCCCAGCATCCCTGAGATCAACATTATGGAGTATTAAAACTGACTGTGACAAGGCTGGTGGTGTATTTTCTAGCTAGGACAGCCCTGACCTATATCACCAGTTTGCAGGAAGAAATAAACCCTATGAAATAAGCAGGATGGCATTAAATTTCATTGATTTTGCTAAACATGGATTCAAATATTTTTCTATTCCATTGGCAATATTGCCAGCAAAATGTAATGGAAGGAAAATATTTAGCTCATTATGGGTTGAAACAATGGAATGATTCTTGTAAGTTCATATAATGATTAGCATTATAAAAAATATTTAACTAGGGATGATGGGAGTTATATTTTAACAACTGATGGACACATGCACCTGTAAGCTGTAATTCAGCTGCAGTTGTCACTGATCAACTGACATAAAATATCTCAAAAAAGCTCTCTTTCTTCCACCTGGTAATAGGAACTTTACACATGTTAAATGTGTTCCAGATATTAAAATACATTTGTAGGATAGTGAAAGTTGTAAATATATTTCAATCTTCTACCTAGGAAGTCTATATAGAGCATGTAATGTAATAGAAATATAATAAATAAATGGCATTGGACCTGCATTGGATGTGTGGGAGGACCCACAAGTTATAAATAGACATGCATGAGCCTAAATTATAGATTACTGAGAAGTAATAGTTATCCGCATCTAGAAAGGGTACCTTAACTCAAATAAGGAGTGCAGTGCGTATAGGATAGCCAAGTGATCTGATGGAAGGTAAGGCACCTAGAGCAGGGCTTGCATCTTACTGAAAGGGCCTCTGGATACAAATCCCCCAGGTCTGGATATTGAATGGTTCCCATGAAGCCGTTTGTGCTTTTCTGAGTTTAATAACTTGGGAGAAAGCTTTGAAGTTTCTCCCGGTAAGTGTCGCGAGATTTGTCTCGTGTGATACTTGCCATGAGAAACTTTTTTTTTAATTAAATATATCCAACAGTATAGCTACCTTTCCATGGATATATTTAATTAAAAAAAAGTTTGTCATGGCAAGTATCGCACGAGGCAAATCTTGCGATACTTACCGGGAGAAACATCAAAGCATTCTCCCGAGTTATTAGACTCGGAAAAGCGCAAACGGCTTTTCAGAGTTTAATAAATTTTGCCCATATACGAGTATGGTTCCTGCAAATTTATACTATAATTGTGGGTGCAGCTATTTGCCTGCTTAATATGTTTTATTATATGGTGGCATTATAAAATGTTTATATCCACAGATGTATAGTATCCAATAAGTGAGGTCTGAGAGTTGACCATGTGGTGAAACTGAGGATCATGTGGAAAAAAAGTTTGAAAACCACTGCTTTTAGTTGTTTTGTTAAGTAGGATTAGCTAGAAACTTAAGAACAGAAAATGGAAGATGACATGAGAGATGTGGTAGTTATGGCCCCTCTAAAGAGTCAGTGGTTAGTTTCTGAGCTAAGATAGCAAGGCTGCTCCCTCAGCTTAGGGACCCAATAATTTAGACATTGGGATAAGGGGAGTATGTTAGTAGCTGCTGCCAAGGAAGATCAGTAAGGTCCCAGACACATACAGGCTTTTATAAAGGAAAACCCTGTTTTAATAATTTTGCTGTTTTAGTTTATAATAAATGTTTAGTAAAATGTGATTGTCAGGACAATTTGGGGTTACAGGACACCACAAGGCGCAGAGTCTTAGGGATTCCCAGTCTTCACCTTTAAACCCCCGCAAGGAGGTACTGGGCTTTGCCGCAAGGGAATCCCCAGGTCGCGGCCCCTGGGGAAGCCACCCACTATTGGTGCTGGAGTTGTGCCAGAGGAGTAGGAGGGAACTTCCAAGAACTGGAACAAAAAGCCAGGAGCAGGGTAACAGGATACCAACAGGAAAACTTGGAACAGCAGAACTCAGGAAATAAGACCTATAATCAGGCAATGAGACAGCCAGCCTGCAGAGTATATATAGGCAGAGCCTAATGGAGATTGGCTGGCAACAAGCTACCAGCTGGGTGTAAACGAATCCAATAATACAAGGCATCTGTGCAAGGCGGGAAAACAGGAGCGAGCTGGACTGGAAATAGTAATAAACGAAAAGAGTCAAAACCCACAAGCTCTGTAGTCTGTGAAAAGAATGTCCAGGGTTCAAATCCTGGGACCAGAGCCACTACTGTGTTACAGTGATACATTATTTTACACAATGAGTCCTATTTATCTGCACCTTTATAGTTATTAATATATGATAGCATTCTGTTGCAATTGTTCTCAACATTAATGGTGACATTTATTAAAGTCAGAAAGACTTCTCTGGGTCTTTCTGACTTTACCAAGAGAAATCTCAGATTGATCTCGCGATATTTCTTCTGAAATCTCGAGATCGAGTTTCTCGATCTCGAGTTTTAAAACTTTTTGATGGAAATATAGCCATGCTACTAATGTTAAGTATGACTACCTTTCCATGGAAGAAAATGTGAAAACTCAAGATCAAAAAACACGATCTCGAGATCTTGAAAGAAATAACATGAGAGCAATCTGAGATTTATCTCGGTAAAGTGGAAAGACCAGTGGTCTTTCTGACTTTAATAAATTTGGCCCTAGAAATGAAATATCATATTCTTTAATTTCAATGTAAAAAATATCCCCTGCAATTGTCATAGTAAATTATATGATTATTATTTATAGCATGGCAATATTTATCATTTGGAATTGAATGCTTTGCATTAGCTGTTTTTTTTTGTTTTTTTTTACATTTTACATTTACTTTTACATTTACTCTGTCATTTATTTTTGGTATCAAAATAAAAACATCTTGATGAAATGTAGAGGTCAGCATTCACATGAAGCCTTAC
The DNA here is from genome assembly GCA_019650415.1 of Pipa parva. Lineage (NCBI taxonomy): Eukaryota > Metazoa > Chordata > Amphibia > Anura > Pipidae > Pipa > Pipa parva. Next base: position 12,153 of record WMED01003449.1, read on the forward strand.
ACCAATGACATGGCCAGGGGTGGTAGAATTTTGTAGATACATAACTTAACATAAATAAGTTGGTTATTGGCTGAGAATATAACACACCCTCCAGACTTAATTCATTATTTAATTATTGTTATATATGTTTGAAATCACATCATTATTTTCATCTAAATTAAGTTGCTTTGCTCTTGTGTGCAAGTGCCTGAAGCTTTTGAGGCTTTCCTAACAATCCCATATTTACATATTCCTTTTCATGGTTCCCTGGGATAGATTTCTCCGCACATCTGCAGAGTTGCTAAGAAAAAAATTCTCATGCGTTTTTTTACATTGAAGTGATACCTCCTCATCAATATCCACTGATGTCATTAGTGTTTCCCATTTCAGATTTGAGAGACAATTTTTTTTAAAACTGCTACATCAAAAGGTTTTCTACTTCAATCAAATACAATTATGGTTGAGTTCCTAATTACAGCCCTTCAGCTTTGAGGCACTGATAACATTTGAACTTCCCATTCACCCAGAAAAAATAACATTCAACCTTTTTTCAGATTGTGTTTGATGAAGTAATATATTTTCAAAGGCACTTATAAAGCACGGCCTCATTCAAATACAAATCAGTGAAATATTGCATTGCATTCTTATTTAACTTTTTCAGAAATCATGAACCAAATTTATCCTGAAGTATCATCTGATCAATGTGGTATAATTTGATATCATTTAGAAAACTGTTTGTACTCTCTTTCTTAAATAATATGTTATATCTACTTTCCTACAACGTGTAAGTTTCTGGCTGTTATAAATAAAAGAGTTTGGTTAGACCTAATATAGTGTAGAAAATGTATGTGTATAAAAAGACAGAGAGAGAGAGAAAGAGGGGAATAGATAAGTATTGTTTCTAAAATAGATTCTCTTGTTTCTTTTCTTTTGCTTGTGTCATTGTAGTACAGTCCTTGACTGAGAGGCAGTTAGAGGGTTCTCTTTAAGAAAATGAAACATTAATGTGTTTCAGATGATATTTTAAAAAGTAAACTGTGATGATGGTTATTTTAAGTTATAAACATAAATTTCTGACTTCAGAACTTGCTCTTAAATTTACACACTACAGGAAGTTCCATGCAATTTCCAGTCATGGGCGTCCTCAGTGAAAAAAATTATACAGTGGGATAGTGAGAGTTTCCATATTGGGGATGATGGTGGTCATCCATTAGACAAATAGGACATGATCGAGGGGTGCATCGGGAAGCTAGCACTACTCCTAATGCACCCTCTAGGGTGAGGAGGCCATGGGCTGTGGATATACAGTATATATACACTTATACATATACACACAGGTATATATAACATATAATTTTTCTTTGTGGAATCAACTAAGATAATTACTTCCAATCAAACAGCCTTCCTCTGCAAGTGCTACTGAGAGAAAAGTGTGCCTTGATCCACTCATAGCATTAATAGGGAAGCTGTTTTACTTCTAAAGACAGTGTATCACTGTTAGCGCAAAGAGCTGTGCAGCACCCCGCTCTACTGTCAGAGCATTACCTCCTGGGGGTGCATGAGGACTGCAGTCAAGAGATGCCGATATGAGGGAGATGGTACAAACTGGAACAGTTACTAAAGATGTTTAAAAACTCATGTGTTTCCCTGATTTTTTTACACATTTGCCATTTTCAAGAACATCTCTACAACAGTGTTACAATAAGAAAGCATCCATTTAAAAAGACTACATGTTAATGTAATTGGTATGTGTTTCACAGAATAGTCATGGTTTTATATTTTACATCTTACAACTTACTAAATATCCATGAAAAATTAGAATAAAATCCTCTCATTTATTTCCATAAATCATATTTCCATTTTGCCTCAAAGCAAGTGTTATTGGGTTAATTAAATTAACTATTAATTTCAATGTAAAAATCATAATATTTAATTTATTAAATTGTCCTTTTAAAGTCATTACTGAAGAGCATCCTCAGTTTGTTTAAACTGTTGCTGGCCAGTAATTCAGCAGTTTGTTAACATTACGGTTCCATATAAAATGCATTAATGTTTAGGTCTATTAAACTATCACACTAGATTTATTTCTTTAAACAAATGATATTTCTCCATATAAAGTACAGAAACATTAAAAAACATTAAAATGAATGAGGCACATGCAGTTAATTATAATAATTATTAATGCTGCAAACTATTATTTCTAAACATTACATCTGTAAAGTACAAGTTAGTTGCTCTAACTAACAAATTCAGAATGAATAAGCACAAACCTAAACATACAATAAATCAGATGTATTTCTCCCAGATAAAGCACACCTAATATAAAATAACGTAAAGATATACATTATATATGTATATATATATATATACAGTATGTGTGTGTGTGTGTGTATAGTTGATTTTTGTGCATACCTCCAACCTAGGTGGTGCTACGCTGATTCACATTGTGGTGGGCTACAGTCGTGATGGTGGTGCATTCTGGGAACACTGGTGTACCTATTTAAGGTATTTTTAATGTTATGTTATTTGTCTTGATAAAGGTCTCATCTGGATTATTTATATATATATATAAAACCCCATGTATACATATAGATAGAGCAGTAGGTGACATGAATGGGCTTACCCCTTTCCCCATTGATTTTCATTTTTATTTTTACATTAGAATTAATTTCTAGTACTGTATGTTGTAGATAGTGGAAGTTTGCAGTTAGTATCTGTTTTTGAGGGGGAAATTATTTACTTTACTTTTGTTTTTGTTTGTTTTAAATCATCCATTTGACTGCTAATGGTCACTGACCAATGGCAACAGCAAAATCAATAAATCTAAAGCTTGATTTTTTTTTTTTTAATACATATCTTTTTAATATCACTTTTTTGGATTTAGTACTATTCCTCTACTGGACTGCAGTGAAATGCTTGGTTTTTAAACACAAATAATTAAAAAATAAAAAGACCAATTGCAAATCATAGAATGCAAAACAGCACTCTCTACAACATACTTAAAATGAATTCCAATGACTTCTTGAGAATATTTCTCTGACTAGAGAGAAAATGTTTTCATTGATTTGGGCAGTTTGGAGATTTATTAGGGCAAGTTTGAACATCTTGATTAGCATATTTATTTGTTTATTGGCTTTAGCCTAAAAATTAATAAAAAGTTATTTTACTAACATTGTTTATTTTTTTCTTTAAGTCAAAGTCACATACAAGTCAAATACTAAACATCTCCATATGGACCACAGTAACAGAACACAATCTTTAAATGTCTGATTTAAAATATATACAATTTTTTTTTAAAACCATTTTAATTCAATACACTTTGCAAGAGTAAGTATCACATAGATTAAACAGCTGGCAAAAAATCACTAATTAAAAGTTGACAACTGCAGGCAAATAGAAGATCAAACTGTAAACAAATACAAATCTATCAAGCATTCCATCTCAAATGAGAAACTTCTATAAAATACTAGATCAATACTTTAAAAGTAAGTGTTTTAAGGATGCTGTGATGTGCAGATCGCATTTTAATGTGCTTCTCTTTTAAATGTACTAGACTGCAATTAATATTCATGGGGTAGGTGCATATTACACCTTGACAAGAATCCACCAGCCATTAAATATACTTTATATGTGATTGACAATCACAAGATGCTTCTACACAGTATATATTTTAGTGCTCAGAAAATGAAATATAAGAATAATTAGCCTTTCAAAAATATAAACTTTTAAAGTAACCCAAAGAAAAGATAGTAAAATTATACAGCATGCGCAAGCCAAATATTGATTATAGAATTTTGACCGAAGAAATGGGAAATGTCAATAGTATTCATCATAAGATGCATTTAAAGCCAATATCATTATTTTTTAATTTTTACTGGTGGAACCATAAATGGATAGCATAAGAAAAATCTTGTAACAACTTGTAGTGTTTCATTTGAATGACCATGAACATTAAACATGAATTAATGTTGATAAAAACAAAGCAATGAGGTCACAAAACAACAAGGGTGAAAACATTCTGCTAGAAACCCTTCAAGGAAACTGTATTCGGAAAACATTTCAATAAACATTCATGAATATAGTCAATACATAGAGCACTGCTCTGCAATCAGTGCGGAATTTTATTTAATCAAAAGTAACATTGTTTCCAGAAATGTATTACCATTGTTTAAAAGTAGGAATACTAAAAGAAGTTGAATACATAATAGTATAAAACCAGTACAAATCATAGTATGAAACTTACTTACTGTTCACTAAACCACTTAAAATGCCAGTTATGATTTGTATCTCCATTCACCAGTACTGAAATTTTAATGGATAGTCTCAAAGCAGGTGGAAAAGTTCCTCTGTCACACACAACATTTGAAACACAGAGCTGCACATCTCTTACATATTATGAATCACTGGAATAAAATAGATGTGACAAATGCACTTCAAATGTATGGTTCCAGCTTTTCGTTTAACCTTCGACAAAGGTGTCCAGATACTTTGGGCAGTAAATAGTGTAAGCAATCGTAAACAGATTTCTTCCTGACTCTAAAGTTTACCCTAACTAATAGCTTTAGTATGATAGCATAATAACCAAATAACCTGCTATTAATAGAAAAGATTTTCTCTTAATATCATTCTCATTAACATACAGATGTACATTGACTGACTTTGTCATATAACTCTTTGTAATTAATTTTGCAGCATACTTACACAATGAGTTAAAGTAAAGTTATTGACCAAACTATACATATATATTATATGTATAATGTAGAAACATAAACTTAAACATTGAAAATTAAAAACGATTTTGTGTTTTTGAGTTATCACCTCTTAATCTCCTCAGCATTTGTATGTACTTGCATTTCCTGTATAGTGCCCAGAAGTCACCTCCCCCTAATGAGGTCACACAATGACTCATTCTGCTAGTGCATGTTTAGCAATCTGATACTTTCCTTTCACTGCACAGGCCATGCAGCATTCAACTCTGACTAGACAAAGTCGGTTGGTAATACAGAGAATGTGAGAGGGGAGGGGACATGGCCTAAGCCTAATACTCAACAGGAAGGAGGAATATGTTACAGAGGGATAACAAGTGCTGCAGAGTGAAAAGGTGAGTGAAGATTTTACTAATCATTTTACCACTTTACAATACTTTAATGGGGCATCCTTTATAAATAGGGTTTACTTACACTTTAAGGTAACTCAAGATAACACAGTAAATGTGCTTGTAATTCTATGGTGAACCTACTTATCTCACCAGGATATCAGGATAACATGATAATGTGTGTCAAATGATATAATCAACTTTAATACTAACTTTTCTATATCCATAATGTAACCGTAACCAAGCAAATATTCATGAGTAAAATTTATCAAATTAACTAATGTCCATATGAAATGTATGCAACATGCTATAAGCCTTAGGAGTCACTGAAAAAATAATTTGCTGTTCCAACACTGAGATTAATGCAATTAAGCTTTGTTCATTAACTTATATGTGATCTAATACATTTCACTCTACCTGTGCATCAGGTTTTAAGAAGTAGATGGAGACATCTATGGCATTTAGTTGTAAAGGTACAGCTTGCGGATTAGATCATTTCCTCCCACAGACACATGGTACTGTAACAATGTAACTTAGTATTGATTGCTAAGAACTAAGAATTTATTTCACACTTTTTCATGGGTATGAAGTTGAGGCATGAAATATTCACTCCTGCAGGAAGATTGCCTGAGCTCCCATGTCTAAAGGTAATCAATTTCTTCTGAACGATTTGATTTGTCTGAGATCAATAGTCCAGAACCTGTACAAGCTACAGAAAATGCAGAAGAAATTTATAGAATTGTACACAGTATTCAGCAACAAACCTTTTCTTCATTCAGAGAATATATCAGCATTTTTCAGCGTGCAATCCTTTACTTTTATACATTAGTCTCTTCTATTTCTTGTATAAACTTACAATAGTGATATTGTATGCCTCTTTATGGTGTATATGGGTGACTAAACACATGCGGTAAAATGACGGGATTTAAACTACACACAGAAATCTAATTTATAATGTTTGTTGCTGTGATTTTCAGTTTAATCAAACAAATTAATAACAGCACTTCAAACCAAAAGAGTCCAAAATGCAGAATTCAAAGTCCAAAAAAAAATATATATACTGTAGATATTATATGTATATATATATAAAGTGCAGCTTCTTCTTTCAAATAAACAGTGTGCCTATAACACTGTGTTGGTGAAGTTGAACAGAAAAAAACCTGTGAAGAAAAGCGCATGAAAATCGCACTAAGTGCATTAAATTATAATAAATGTAGATAGAAAACAGTCCCAGAAACTTTGTTAGAGTTCCTAAAGGAGATCCAGGTGATGTGTGAGTGAAAGATTAGAATTCACTCCAAACAAATCCAATGTGCTGGTGGAACGCAAAACCACACTAAAAGGCAATAAAATCTGCTTACCAGATTGGAACAACAAGCACGCCTTGTACACAATTTTATGGAAGTATCCAGAAGATAAAATCAAATCTATGGCAAACACCTGTCATCCAGAAGACCAATCAGGATACAGCTTGAAAGTTTCTCTCAGAATAAAAAGAGTATCTCTATCGCGTTTAATGTTGACACAATTTATTTCTTTAAAAAATAAGCATAGATATATTCACAAAGGTGCTGAATAAAATAGGCACATATACAATGGAATCCAACTGCATCTGTTCTACACGTTTCTCCGCTCTTTGCAGGCGGCTTCCTCAGGAACTAAGAGTTTGCAGTGGGAAAATGTTCTAAATGTTAAATGTTAGAACATTTTCCCACTGCAAACTCTTAGTTCCTTAGTTCAGACACAACATTTTGCTAGCATTTTTTTTTTAAAAGTCATTAAAAATAAAAAAAGGGCACAAATCAGTGTTAGTGCAATAAAAGGATACAAACTGCTAACATTTTTAATGCAAAATTGCGATTAATCAATGGGTGCACTTCTTATCATTAATTGCTGTTAACATTAGCACCCTTTTTTATCGCCGAGATAAGTCCACTACATACATTTCTCCCTATGTGTTTATATATACAGGAACAGCTAATTAACTTTCACCTTTCCAATTGTTTGTTTTGCTACAGCTGAACAGATACAGATTGACTAGCTCTGATACACACCTTGGTAAAAACAAACCCTTTCCGCTAATTGTTTTAAAAAAAAAATTAAATAAATAAAAGTCTACTTTTGGCAAAGAGAAGGGAAATTTAGAATTTCTCTCAATATCTGTTTATACTGGAGGCAGAGCCAGTATTCTGTAGGATGAATTTTAAAGGTGTTGAATTGTCTCAGTAATTTGCCTTTAGGTCAAGTGCTACTTGCTTATATTTTAATTACAGGTCCCTCAGGCTATCTCTCCAGGTTCATTGCTTGCTTGCATAAAACATGAACCCGACACTTGCTGTAAAATACACCATGGAATTAGCCATACAGTTTTGCAATATGCAAAGTGTGTAAGCCTTTAATCAGGGAGGCCAGTGCTTGCTTTATGAATTAATATTTTCTACACAAAAGCGTGCTTAAGAAAAATTAGAGCAGTGAAATCAGTATGCAAAACATTTATTTACATTCTCTATCCAAAAAAAACCCACAAAAAACAATTAATATGCATGTATTATATAGACCAAGTATGAAACTTTTGTTAGCACTCAAATATTTATTTGTATTTAAAAAATAATGCATTCTAAAGCCAAGGGTATCTTTTAAGCATTTTTCTTAATCTTTCAAATATATTGCTTTTATTCACCATATGCTTCCAGGGCTGGTTGCATCACACTGGTTTTCAAAGTTTCAAACAATGGAATGTTAAATTAGATAACAGTACTGTTCCAGTGAGCAAACATCATACACAAGGGAAATAAATTGAGATATGCAGCTGAAGAAATCTAGTGTATTATCTTCTTGGGAAACAGTTCAGTACCCTGAACTAGTACAATCTCTATTGCATGTCAAAGTCAACAATGTATTCATATAGAAATGCTGTATGTCACTGCAATTCAGATAGCATCTCAGTGTTCCAATAAGATTAGAAGGTAGATCTGTTGATACGCAGCAAACTCTTCATCTACCTATTGTGTGTTGGTTATAGGTTTGTAAGCCCCACTCATCCATATAATTGAAAGAGAACCATACATGGAAGTCCTTGCATATTACTGATGAATATTTGGTTGATGGGACACATGCAATATATTCATAAATTCTATTTCATTAGGATATACATTTTCTTCCCGGATCTCACAAGCTTTAAGAAGCACATCCATTTCCAGTTTGTGCTGTTTTGTTATTCTCTGTAAATGACTGCATGCACACAATACATGCAGGGTATACTTAATGATGCAATCAGGCTACAGCATTTGTTGATCAAATCACACTTCAAGATGTGCCTGTGTCCATTAAATGCATGTACAAGACTGTTAGGAGCTTTACTCCTCCTACATTAGCTACAGAATAAGCTTGTGCAAATGGTAACACTTTCAATTATTGAGACAGTTGAAAATAAATGTTCTGCTCCCTAGTAGTTGATATAGTTTTCTGTGTTAAAGAGTAGATCCCCAGTGGTAACTTTGTGCCCATTTATGATGCAATAATCCCTGTTGTTGTCGCAGAGAAAGGAGAGTCATATGGACTTGGGAAGTTGTGCTGTCTGGAGTCCTGTTGATGTCATGACATTTAAAGGGCTATCCAGAAGGTTTTCTTTGAGTGGAGTTTGAGGGGGTAATTCAGGAAAGATCGAAGTACCCTTGCAAAGCTTCTCATCACTTCGCCGAGTCGGGTATGCGCCCACTGGTCTCCTGCACTCGGAGATCAGCGAACACTTTAAAGGTACTTCAGCTCATTGAGGCGCAACGAGTGGTCGCCGAGCCGAAGTACCTTTAAAGCGTTCGCTGATCTCTGAGTGCAGGAGACCAGTGAGCAAGTAACCAACTCAGCGAAGTAATGAGAAGCTTCGCAAGGGTAATTTGATCTTTCCTGAATTACACCCTGAGTCTTAGGGTTAACTGTTTGTTAAAAAAGTTATTAGGTCCACAATAGTGAAGAAGGTTGAATGGGCAGCTCATTTTCCAGAGAGGTTGAAAACCCAGGATTGGCCTAGTGTTGGCCGGTTCACTTAGAGATTCCCATAGTTACTCTAGTCCAGAAAGTGTTGCGAGTCCCTTTTCTGTAACTGTTCCAAGTAAGTACTGTACACAGAGCTGGTGAGAGCAGATATATATGTAGAGGGGTCCCAGGAGTATAGTTTTTTTCAACTATTTTATGTTAACCTATATTTCAGGGATTTAGTATGTGTCCATTCCAAAGTGTGTACTGTTGCTTTTCTGTTCTGCCATGAAAAAAAAAATAGTCCAGCCATTCCTTTATTTCTACAACTGCCCCTGAACCCTATTACTGTATAGTGAACCCTATTACTGTATAGTGAACCCTATTACTGTATAGTCTGTCTTCTAATATGAATTATGTGTGTGCTAGTTGTCAAAGAAAAATTACCTCCAAATTATATGCAGAAGCCTATATCCATAAGTGGGATAGCTTGGGGCACTGTGGGAATAGCTGAAAGTGAAGGGCAATTCTATTATTACATATAATAGTTTATTTGTTTTACCCTTAAAAGAACAGTCCGGCCAAATTAATAAAAATCAATGTGTGTTGTAAATGCATAATACATTTTTTTTCTAATATACTTAGTCTTTTATGTGAGGAAAGGTATTAATTATTCCATCTGTGTAGCAGTACACAGCTCCTTATGTGTTTACTTCCTGGTTGGACTCTTGTGTCACTGACACAACGGAGTCTCAAGAAGCTCAAAATTAATAGTTAATGAATTACCATAGGCAGTTACAATACTTACAGCTAATGGTGTATACTGTCAGTAGCAAGCCCTGAAATTGAGCATGAGAGAGAGAGACCAAGAGGGAATTCACCATAGTGCGAAGTGAGGTCCAGATCCTTCACCTCACTTTACACAGACTGTTATGCGCTCGCTGATGTC
>WMED01003450.1:8531-22147 GCA_019650415.1 Pipa parva
CCCCCCTGAATCCCCAACTCACCTCCTCCAATGTTCCAGCGACGCTCCTTCTCTGAGCGCCTCTCCACAATGAGGTTAGTGGAATGCGACCTCATTGTGGGGCAGCGCTCATAGCGTCGCTGGAATGCTGGAGGAGGTATGTTTGTGGTGGGCGACAGCGCCCTCAAATAGATTGCGCCCTGGGAAGTCGCCCACATAGCCCAGCGCTAGAACTGGCCCTGATTATTATGTTGCTATTATCCGCATCTAGAGACCCAGGGCAGAGTTTCAGTAAAATGTAAAGAGTTTTGTAACCTGCTCTGTGTTACAAACGCAAGCTGATAAGGTTCAAGAAAATGCTGTTTTTCCTGTTGCCACAAAAAAAAAAAGAAGATATGAGCTATGTCAAACAAATGCAGGTTTTACTGAGTAGGCTTGGGCTGCTGATTCAAATTATAATAGCTGGATAGCTAAAGAAAAATAATGACAATAAATTAGGGAGATTATTTACTAAGGTGCAAATTCGACTGTCGAATTCCCAAACAGCAGATTCCTATAGCAAATCCACTACAATCTCCCCATTTCCCCATTGTAAAGTCACCACAATTTTTTAATGTTAAGATTGTGACAATTCTCCCATAATCAAGTCGCGATTGTGACAATATTATCATTATAAAGATGCAACTGCAACAGTAGCAACCTATTGCAACTGTCTTTATCTGGCAAGTTCGCAACTATACACAACAATTACCATTTTAGTGAATAATCCCCTAGAAATCAGTGTAAAAATAATAGGACATTCTAATCACCTTTATTTCCCCTTTAATTAAAGAAGACAGCAGTGGAAATGATATTGTTAAGGAAAATAGAATAGAATATATATATATATATATATATATATATATATATATATATATATAAAATATGCAATAACACAGTGATAGCTGTTATTTACTGCTGTAAAAACATTGCAAGACAGGTATTGCTACTTGATAATTATAAAGAATACATTTAAATACACAGAGAAGGAAGGTTTGATTGGGTATGTAGGGAGGCAGTAAATGCAGGGCATTATCTTTCATTATTTGTTTATTTTTTTACTTTTTATTAATGACAGTGATTATTTCAGGCATTTACAGTTTATTTACAGTTTGGTTTGTTATATAAACTGGCAGTTACTAAACATAAAATTGTTTCTCTCCATGTTAATTCTTGTGACATTTTAAATGCATTGAAGCTTCCTGATCACTGGTCGTCTTCATTTTTATTTTCTTTATAACAGTGGGAGTGGGGTTTGGGGTGTCCCAGTTTGTGGGGGGGATTTTGGAAATTGGGGGTAAGGGAAGGGGGGTGAGAGGGTAAGAGGGGTTGTTGTTTTAGGGATATAAAGTAAGGGAGGAACAAGTAACTGTCTGAATATATAATTTTTTTACATGTAATTATAACAAAAATTTAAGTTACAACACCTATTTCCATCTGGGTCCATCTGTAGGTTTGCTGTGTTCCCCTGTTTCCAGGAGCTTGTTTCATATATCCACATTTTTATTCTTATAGAGGTGGTGTGTGGCACTGATAGCAAATATTGGTTTAATTTTGTTGCCATGTAGTATTCTATTAATTCATGTAAAGGTGGTTCCATTCACCTGTGAGTTGTTCGGTTGGAAATTCTGCTTTATTTTTGAATGAAACACATATGTTTGTTGTTGTACAGGTAGTGTTATGATATAGGGGGTCCATATTTTTAGTAGCTTCTTTATGCGTAATATGAGCATGTCCACTAGTTTAAGTTTTAGTTGGCTTATCAATGGTTTCTTTGACTTTAGCCAAGTTGTAGCAATTAAATGACTGGTTACTAGTAAAGTTACCTGTATAGATAGTGGAAGCTTTGAATTCAACTTCTCCTTGGGTGTGGTATCTTCTACTATTTAAAGCAATACACAATAGTAAACACCTTCCAGTAGGTATGGAAGAGACTGGTGTTTACTCCAGAAGACCCAAAGCTGACATTTACCCAGCTGTTTGGTTTTTGCATGTTGGATGCATTAGTGAGCAAGATTAGTCTCATTGCTGTGGCAGAGTACTGCTAGTTTATTGCTCCACATTTTCACAATCCATCCTGTTAGCTGGAGAAACATACAGTAGGTTGAAATTAACTGCCCTGTGTTTACCTTTTAAGATGACTACAGTGTTTTAAGATATATTTGTATTTTGGCGATTTAAAGTTTGATTTCTATTTTCACAGCTACTATTACATCCTGTTGACTTGATACAAAGAAGTGATTGCAGTAATTAATAGGGGAAGACTACAATTATTTGAACCCGCAAACCTACAAACTGCAATGTGTCCAGTGAAAGGACTATATTTATTTGTATTCAGTGCAAACTGGCTTCAATAAAAAGTTTAAATACAAAAAAAAAAAAAAAAGCACTATATTTAATAAATGAATGTTGCCACATCAAAGAGAAACCTTTTGACTTTTTTACTTGGGGAACTTTAAATCAACAACCCTTGGAAACATGTTTAATTAAATATTTACTGCTATTTTTATACATTTTACCAACTTTTCTCAAAGTATAAAATTGTAGCAGATTTAAGAGAAAAGGGAAAGTCAGGAATTAGAAATATTACCTACTCGGCATAGCCGAAGATACTTCCATTTTGTGTGTAGTTTACTAGAATTAGGATAAAGTAATATCTTTTATACTAATACTTTTTATTTCAATTTGACTTTATTTTTTACTAACTGGCAGTAAATTACTGGCACTCAGAAATCCTGTTTCAGTCTATCATATGGAGGGTTTTAGAAACTGGTTATTATATGACAATCTCATTCATCCTATGTAGTTTTATCTGTTCTTCACAGTTTTTATGTTATTTGACGATATACCCTTACAGGGAAATTATACTCTAAGCAAATAAATATGTAATAATTAATATATTTTCCAATAAGATATGAAGGTATGATTTCATAAGTGCATGCAACATTCCTCTTCTAGAGAGTTGCGTTTTAAATCAGTGTGGGAGCTGCCATATTTTTTACAGATGCATGCTGGTTCAGTAGAACAGAACAGAACAGTATAATTATGACCACTAGATGGAGAATGTATCTACTAAGGCAAACAAAATGGCAGCCCCCTCTTATACTGTATATGACATATACATACACATATTTGAAAATAAACTAACAATGAGATGATATCTACTCTGCTAAAGGATAACATAACAATATAACAGCATGCTTATGTCAAATGTTGTCATATTACTTAATGGCAAATAAACACAATATGGGTTGTGTATAAACTCCACTTAAAATAAAGCTAAATTTTAACTTAAAGAATAATCATATGGATTAGGCAAGGCTGCATCTTAGTATTATGCCTGGGGCTGTCGAGCACTTTATACATATGATTGATGTACCTCTAGGAATACCCTCCCCCAAATGTATTCAGAATTTGCTTTATGGCTGTTATTGAAAGGTTTTCCAGTCTTTGATACCTGTGATACCTACATTACAGTTTCATACAGCGTCCGATCTATGTCTGCATCCTTGGGGGGGGGGGGGGGGGGGGGGGGGGGGGGGGTCTGTCTATGTATATAACTAATATATTTGACAAGTTTAGTAGCTATGATTGGTTTCATGCCTGTCGGCATAATATGGAAATGGGCAATTAAATATTTTTGCATGAATTCTAATGAATTCTATCCACTTTGACTTTGAAGAGTAACCATTGGAGAAGGAGCTTTTTATTTACTGTTTCCACCAATTTATATCTCAATTCATTAATTTATGTATAATGATTTATCATGTCATAACACACACACAGCACAAAAAGGACTTTTGTAAAATAAAAAAAAGAGCTGAATATTGAACAGAATCCTAAATGGCATTTTACTAATTTTCACTGGTTGTTACAACAAATCTGTGATCAGCAAAAATTCAGCTGAGATGGGGAAAATTCACCCAGAAAATAAAAGATTTCGTTTGTCCAAAAATACTTATACAGGCGCATTTGTTTTCTTTAATCAATTCTATATGATTAATACCTGAAATACTGACTTCCTGTAGATTTAATTGTTTAAGAGAAAAAGAGTTAATTCATTAAAGTGCGAACAGTCTGGTAAAGGCCCAAATATGTGTCCTCTCGCAACTTATCCAACTCCACTTATTCATCATACTCTGCAATGTGGCAAATTCACGTCTGATTCGGATGCTGCTTACCACAGTCACACACTTATGGAGCACTTCACTGTACCAAATAAACGTGGTAAAGTAGGAGACTGATGGAAGGGCTCCAATGTGGAGTAACGCAACTGTTCAAATGTGACAATTAAGACTGTGACCAAGTGACAGGTATAGGGTGACATAGAAAGTGATGTTATATTCACTTACTACAATTAGTGGGACATTGTGAGGATGACATCACTGCATTTCACAGGTAGAAATCCCATCACTCCGCATCTTACTACTGTTCAGCTGATAACGACACACTATGTATGAAATAGTGGTGGTGTTCACTGGCAAGGGATTCAGCAAATAAGGAATGCAAGTTCACTTCGACTGTCAAATTTGCATTATATAACCTTTAAAATCTGCTCATTTTTAATTAGCCTTCATTAATTGCACAGATATTTATCGAACATTATCTCTAATACCGGTAGGTCCTGCAATGGGATAATAGTAAATGTAAAAGGAAGGAATGTAAATTATTTGATGACAATCTGATTTCCATCTGTACTTCTGTTGCCTGTTTTACCCATACTTCATATGCTAAAATTATTATATCATTTAATTCAGCCCAGGAATGCTTCCATTATCACTACTAGTGACACCAATTTACAAACTGAAGATAGTTGAAGTGCCAGTTACTTTCACATGACAGTGTAAGCAGGTGTACGGAAAAGTGGTGGATGGAGTATACGTGCCACTGAGGTTATTGGTATCAGTGGCATAAAATACTGGTAAGAGCCGTGTCTGGCAGTATTAAACTACCAGAGATGTTTTTTAACTGGATTGTGGGTCCAGGATTTAGGAGTGGCTGAACAGCTTGGGTGGGAAGGGCACTCCTGCACTCCATCCCAGAGTTTTCCCCTAATGGGCTCACCTGACCTGAATAAAGCAGGTAAGAGTTTTTGCTAGCTAGAGGGAGAGTGAAAAAAAGTAAAACAGTCAGACAAGCTGCTGCAGCTTGGGCGTGGGCCCCTTCTGAACAACTATACTGGTAAAATAGAAAAGTGTTTGTCTTTTTTTCCTTATATTTACTGGTGCTTGTGGAAACCATTGATTTATTTTGTGCTGAAGAGAAGCATACTTACATCTTGTGATCAGAAAAAACTGTGTTGTGGAATGACTTTTGTGTTCATCAGTACTGGACAATAAACTGGACTGTATGTTTATTTTATCATTGGCCAAGTGTGCCTGTTGTGTTTTTCACGTAGCCCAGATCCCAGTTTACAATAGATACACCATTTAGCAGACAATCAGTAACTTGTATCTTAAAAGGACAGTAACATCCTAAAAATGACTAAAATGTATATTTAGTTACTGTATATTCATTCTGTTCTTTTAAAAATTATATATTGAGTTTATAAAGTGAAGCTATTCAGCTTTCAAACTGGGTATTTGGGACATACTTCCCGAATATGGGGGGTATTCATCAAAGTTGAAAAGGTTTTTTGAAGGCCTAATGGTGGGAAAACAGTATATACTCTTTTATGCTGGTATCGCCTATCTAAAAATGCTGTTTTTGACATATAGAAAATCAGTTTTGTGTGAATTTTTTTTTACATCAAAAAGTTATTTTCGATCTGTAAAAGTTAGCAAAATGCTTGATAAATATAACCCATATATATATGTGTTACCTAAATCAATGGGACTAAGTGTGTATTGTTTAACATGACTGCCATCAGCAAAGATAATTTGAAAGTTGAGTACTGTAGTATTATATGATTCTTCTTATTTTTACTGTTACATTGAAAGTAACAGCAATAAAATTCATGAATTAAATTTAAAGATAATAAATGTATTTAAACAATCACCATGGCAATCCAAATGGATTTTTTTATGTTTTGCGTGCTAATGATCCTTTAACTATGGACCAGGTTCACATTCAAGTCCAGGTTCACACTGGCGTAATTAGGCAGCGCATTTTAGAAAATTTCATCCTGAAAATACGCTGGCAAATTCAGGGATGCATTTTTCTATTGTACTTACTCGACGCAGTGTGAACATACCTTTGGCACTTACGGCTCCTCTTATCTGGCCGCATTCTTCATGTCCCATATGTATGCCCTTCAGATACGTGACTGCAAGTGTGTGTGTGTGCTCGTGTTTAGTGCTAGTGTGACCAGAACAGGTAAGTAGCATAGCGATTTGCAGCGCACTTTTTTTTTTCGAGCACAGCCAGTGTGAACCTGGCTTTAAGATGAAAATGAGATGGAATGTTTTTGGGAGTTTGCTTGCAAAAGGCAAATATATGCTTCTCTCACCCCAAATATTGGCTGTTTCTTTAAATGTTTTTTTTCTTTATAAACAGGTGATTTAAACTATAAAACCAGCAGAGTATATTGCTTTATATTGGCCATTGTCTCTGTGACCCTTTGCTGGAGGAAGTTAAATGTTATTCTGCACCAGGCAATATTGAGTGAGATGTGCCCACTGCCCAGGTAAGCGTATGGCTTTCTTAAGAAAGGGTGAAAGTCTTTTTTGCTGTGAAATAGCAGCAGCTGGCAGTGTTTACATTTATCCGGAGTCTTCATCTTCCCATGGCAGGTTCACATTAGGAAAATTTACAGTTAGAAGAAGAAGGTCATAATTATGGAACTCCCCCACACTCTTATGACATGTATTCCTGGTCTACTGAAGGATTTTCTGTTCTAACTGGCCAAGTGTTGTGTGAGCTCATTGCCTATTCTAACTGACCAATGCTAAATGGTTTTAAAGTAGGCAACAAATCAGCCACCCTCAAAATATCATTCAGCTGCATGTTGAATTGCGCAGAACACTCTTATTTACCATGTTTACCCTTCCCCTCTTCCTGCCAAGGCCATATGAGCCATGATCACCAGAAGGATAGATCTATTGCATAATCCAATAGAGACTATATTGTCATAGTTTCAACATAGAAATGGAAATTGGGGCTTATATAGGACCACCCTCTTATGGGTTGATTCTATGCATTCCAATCTGGCTGTAGAGTGGCCAGAAATCTAATGAAGGCTTGAGGTCTGCACCACAGATATACCATTTTACTGCTTCATTTAGGAGATAACCTAAAACATTTATGAATACATTTTGATAGCAACATTCCCCATATCATTTCTTTCTAGTTAGAGAGATTCATACACTACTAGAATTGGGATAGGGGTAAAGACAGTTTCCCATAGATTGTTAACATTAAACTGTTTTTTTTTTGTTTTTCCTTCAATCACAGATCCACAGCAGGACTTTGCTATCTCTATGCTGGCTTGTTGAAATCATTGATTTTTGCAAACCTGGAGGTGGGTAAATCAAACCAGGCAGACTACAGAATAAGGCACATAATAATAGAAAAGGTCTTCTAGAGCCATTAAAGGGACATTAAACTGACACATAAAAGATTCCTAAATCATTTTAGATTGTTGATTAAAAGGTTTGTCCATGTCTGAGAGATGAGACGCCTTCTAAAGTCAAGGAAGCATTCTAACATCCCTAGGAGGATTTGGCTTCTATTTTTGTGAAGTATATTTGAGATATATTTATTATTGCCTTAAAATATGAACAATGTGGCAGCTCCCATTTAAATGATACATATAAAAAGGTTTAAAAAGTCTATATCTATAGGTTTTATTTAAAAAAATAAATTAATAAAGGAAAATATAAATAAGGCACAGTTTACTTTTTCTGCTCTGCCAAACACAGTAGGTAATAGAACAGCTACACTCAAGGAAGGTACTCTCAACGGACACTCACTTTCCATGTTTTTTTGGGTTTCCCATTATTAATGACAAAGGGTTTTTAGAGACTTAAGTTGCTGAGCAGCTTCAATAGTAAGATTTGGGAAATGAATGAAGATTGCAGTTTGAGATGTTACCTGAACGCTTAATGATTGTGTTTATGTTCAGCTAAAAACATTTGACAAGACAGTCAGAAGGATATCCAGATATACAGACAGTGCTACTAAAGCAATGGTATGTATACCTCTTATTCCCGAGTCAGTGAATTGTATATTCATTTTATATCATGCTAATATTCTGTAATGTTGGGAATGTAAACACGAAAGGTGAAACTGTACTAAGGAATATAATAATCATCGTTGGACCTTATTTAAAAGAGATTGAACAATTGAAATATTACATCCAAAATAGGTTTTTTTTTTCATTTTCTGGTGTTACTAATCTAAAAAGGAATCGCATTTATATCTATAATATTCACCTGAAGAAGTGGCTTTAGTCCTCTGAGCCTCTGTGCATTCACATTTGCTTAATAAATAAGTGATCTGCTTGGACTAGCATGGAGAACGTTATGTTACATTTTACTAAGCAGAGCTTTATTATGTATAAGGCACCATTGGCTGCTGCCTATGGACTAGGAGGGAGCCTAGAAACAGTCTTTTGCTATTAAACCATATTTTTAGATGCCCATTTGGAGGAAGAGTGGGCCTCAATCACTTATCTAGCCTAGGACCCCACTGCATCGCAATTCAAGGTGTGTGCCTGAGTGATGTCAGCATGTTGTGCATCACATGGTGACTCTCTTGTGTGATGTCATGGGGTTGTGTGTCACATGGTGCTGCATGCTAGAGATGTCACTGCATAGGCCCCATTTTATAAAGAGACCTGCAAACAGCTATGATCTTAATCCAACACCGTTAAGCAGCCATTCACAAACAATATGCTCCCCCTCAGAAATGTAAATTTGTGCATTTTTGGACATTCCGTAATTTGAACAGAGGAATATCAAATGTGTATGTTTTACTGTATTGTGACATTGCCCTTATGGGTCAAGTCTTTCAAAGGTAAACTAAACACTTCCCTCTCACCACTCCTTAAAGAAGCTGCAGTCCCTGTTTGGGTTTCATCACAGTGTTAACCTGAAGTAATTAGACAGTTGTGTGAGTTCAAGAAAATCCAAAATCAGGCCATACACGACCCTAGAAACATACAAATGTAGGCAAAATGTTAATTCTTGTAAAAAATGAAACCATCAAAACACAATTTATGCCTCCTTAAAAAGATAAAATGTTCAAAGGGAAATATTAAAAAAAAATGTGTTGAAAGCTTTCCTTTAAGGCATTCTTAAATTGCACCTATCTACACATGATGTATGGGTGCTGTGATGAGTGATGCCTGTTGCTAGTTTGACACAAGATACTGCTTGGTTTTTCACAGTAACAGCTTGTTTTCTTTTCAGCACTCTAGATATCAGCATGATTCTTCATACATTTCTCTGTAGCGTGTATCACAGTCAGAGTCTACTCTCATAGGAATCAATGATTTTCGCTATCTATTGATTAAATGCATGGCGTGATTGAAGTGTTATGGTACAACGAGACAGTTCCAAAGACTACAAAATATATACATATATATTTTATTATTATTATTTTATTAATGTACAAGCTACACTGGTGCTTTTATTGTATAAGAACATTTTGTTAAGGAAATATAGTACATATATTTTCTTACCCCTTAAATATGCAATATTGGTTTGCTTTCTATATACATAGCTGTTTCATTTTAAGAGCTGTATGACCCTTAAACAACACAATAGTAATATCATGTAGTATATTGCTGAATTCATAACCCACGCTGATTTTTTTTTTTTTTTTTTTTTTTTTTTTTTTTTTTTTTTTTTTTCTTTTCCTATTGCAGATTGGTTAAACTGAGCAGATCCCTGGAGCTATCCAATATATATAGCTCTCAAGTTATTTAATTATGTGATGTAATGTGCAAAACATATTAAAGTAAAGGCACAGTGGGCACCTCTATACTTTAAACCATTAGAAACATCTGACATTACAGTGAGAGAGCGGCTTCTTGGATAAATCAACATCCATTTAGCTTTTTTTTCTTCCTAATAAAAAAAAATTAACCGATTCTCCTAATAACTAGAAATAAAACAATTTTTTTTTTTTTTTTTTGCTAAAGAGTTACCAAAAAGAGCTCGAACAGAACACTTGAACAGAAATTAAGAAATATAATAGAGGTATACAACAAATTACAGACGTTTGCAAATAGAAGGCATTAAGTGATATTATTATCATAAGGAAAAAATGCTTTTGCTTGTGTCTTTCAATAATATATACTGTTTGGTATTGAAAGAAAATACTTTACTTTGGTTTTGAAAATGATATAGACCTTTTAGTGATTGAATAGAAGATTTGCCTGCTGCTTATTTCCAATAAAGCAGTCTTACTTTATGGCTGTGATACAAACTATTCTCATAACAGAAATATGATATGGGTGAAATTTAATAAACCTGAAAAGACCTGACTTTGGGGGTCATTCACTAAAGTCCGAATTGTTGCGTATAGGTGCAAATTCGCCAGATAAAGACAGTTGCAATAGACTGCTGCTGTCGCATCTTTATAATGAGACTATTGTCACAGTCACGACTTTATTATGGGAAAATTGTTGCAATCTTAACATTAAAAAATTGTTGAGACTTTACAATGGGGAAATTGTCCTGAATTTTCTATGGGAATCCGCTGTTTGCGAATTCGACAGTTGAATTCGCATCTTAGTGAATAACCCACTCTGTCTTTTTGAGTTTATTTCAACAAGATCTCAGCTGTTTCTTGAGGGAAATATTGATTTCTTTCTATTGATATTTACAGATAGAAACTTTTCGATGGAAATGTAGCCATACTTTATATTAGTAGTAGTCATACCTTTCCATAGAAAAATCCCATCGAAAAGTTTCTGTCGGTAAAAATCAATCGAATTTCGCCCTTAGATTCACAGCCTGGTTCAGGCTCCAGGACTAAAAAAGAAAGCATTTTTCTTATTTTTGCAGCCTGGCGAGTTTATTAACCCAATGCTTCAGATAAGAGACTTGTGGCAATTCAATTTCATTACTCTGCCAAAAAAACCTTGGCCCGGCCCTGTTTTGTTGTTTTAGACGTGCTTTCCCTTCATTTTCCCCATGGTTAAGGGTGGCCATCAGTTTTCATCTAAAACTAAATTAAACAGAAATGTGATTTTGATGTAGATGAATAGCTTTAGATCAAAAAAATGCAACAAAACAGAAAATTTCTCATAGGAAAAAAATTAGCAAAAAATAAAGAAATAGGTGGTATGACCCTTGACCCTTAGTAGAACTTTCCCAAAGGATATAAATGCTCTGCAGTGCCATGTGTACAACAACCACAAGGTATAATTCAGCAATGACAAACCTATGACACACGCACCATTGCCACCGCTGCTATCCCTGATTCCCCAAGGGAGTGAGTGGTCTTTTGGTGCAGGCGGCGGGCCTGACCTGACAGTTTTCAGGTCAGATCTGGGGCCTACACTGAAGGAGCGCTTGGTTGCTGTAGAGCGCTCCTCCCCTGCCACAGACGTGATGACATCACTCATACACAATAATGCAATACACAGAAAAGTTCCTATAAACACCCAAGTGTACATACTGTTAGGGTGCCTGAACATGGTCAATGTTTAATTTACCATGATGTATTGCATACTCCATGCTATTTGCTGTAGAGTAATGCTTGAAATGACTGTACAACTTGTTTTATTTGGCAGAGCACATTGAAACTCAGGTAGGTTGGGCTTCAAATATGGACATACTCAAGCCGTGTCTATGTGCTTTGGCCTGCTTACCTGTGTTTGTCTGTGAACAGCAACATTCCGCAGAATCTGCATTTTTCCATGTAGTAGCTGCTCTTCCAGGTCAGCTAAGGACATTAAATCTGCCAGAATCAGTCCCAAATGTCCTCATAATGTACATCATTCCATACTTCCTACTGAACACTGTATTAATGCCAGGGTGTAGATCTGCCCACGTTACACAGTCCTTGCCATCTCCATTAATCTGTTATGGAGAGGCTGTTGTATCTCCACTTTACTAAGACTATTTTCACCTTTCCTATTAGTGCCACTTTGCTTTGTTGTCAATTTTCATTTTCCTGTACTTTTCAATTTCCCTGATTTATAAAGGATCAATAAAAATTTCTCCATTGAAAAAAATAAACAACAAATTCCTGGATAGTAGTTATATATATTTTATTCCAAAGCCAAGATTGTATTTATAGTGTGTTTCCTTATCTGCTCCATAATTTCTGAGTTGTTTCAATATAATAAGCTAATTAACCCATGGGAATCAAAACCTCCTTTGAGGAAAACTTAGAGCCAACAAGGGACACTGAGATAACTATTCTCTTCCATAGTGGGGTTAGCACTGGTTAATACCAAGATGTGGGGTCTAAGGGTCCCCTGTTCTTCATCCTTAACCTCCACACAGAAGTATAGATTTGCTGTGAGGGAATGCCCCAGTTGTGGCCACCTACTGATAGCTGGGCAGAAGGCAGTAGCAACAGGACTGAAACTCATAGGGACAGTTGAAATGGAATCAACTGAACTATAACTCACAGGTGCACTTGAGGCATAGACCAGGGGTCGGCAAACTTTTTTTGGGAGGGAGCCATTTCACTCCCTCCTCCGGCGGCGATAACTATCTTCTGAGCCGCCGGAGGAGGGAGGCGTGGTTTGAGGCGGGGCTTCGGCAGTGCGCTCCGAGCCACAACAAGGCGGCTAAAGAGCCGCATGTGGCTCGCGAGCCGCACTTTGCCGACCACTGGCATAGACTATAGAAATGCAATTCCCAGGACCATGTAAAGCAGGAATTGTGATACTGCAACTCACAGAAACACATGGGGGGTTATTCATCAAAGTCCAAATTTGCCTTGCATAGTATCTCCACCTCTGTTCACGTCAATACAAATAGGAAGTTGCAAATTCACTTCTCCTTATACATGAAGCAGCGGATGTCGTTGCATTCGTAGTGCGAAGTAGTCAGTTGTACTATAGTAGGATGAGAAGTTATATGGAGTGAATAGAACT
The DNA here is from genome assembly GCA_019650415.1 of Pipa parva. NCBI lineage: Eukaryota > Metazoa > Chordata > Amphibia > Anura > Pipidae > Pipa > Pipa parva. The sequence continues at coordinate 21,550 of WMED01003450.1, forward strand.
CCAATGAATGGCAGTGACATCAGTCTCATCATATCCCACTAACTATATACATGTGAAATATAATTATTTTTATATGTCACCTTTTGCCTAGTTCATGTTTAATAGTAGACTAATTTAGTCGCAGTCACCATTTTTAGTTTTGAATGAATGGTCACCTTATGCAACACTGGAGCCCTGCCATCAAACCCCTCAATTCATCATTCTGATCTGGCGAAGGTGAATTCAGGAAAACAGGTGAGTTCGGAGCAGTCACACTGCAGAATATGCTCCTTCGACAGACTCAATCGAATGCTGAATTACCTGAGTACGCACACACAAATTGATGCGAAGATCTCCATAAGTCCACGACTGGAGTAAGCGTCAGAACCGGTTACAAATTTTTTCCACATCACAGAGATTGTTGAATAAGCGGAGTTGGAGAAGTCACGAATAAATGTGAATACGGGCATATACGCGACTGTTTGGACTTTGATGAATAACCCACATGAAGCAGAAACTACAGGATGAAGTGTAGTAGAAACATTGGAAGTACAAATCAGCAACGGACTGGGCTTTATTGGCCCACTAGGAGGCCTTGGCCCCATGTCAGCCACGTCAA
>WMED01003451.1:0-22146 GCA_019650415.1 Pipa parva
TTCACAATTTAGCACCAGTTTGTTACTGAACCTCCTCCCCTCTCTCAGCCACTTCCTGTTCGGAGTTAAGGAATTGACTGACAGGCTGGATAATGTTAAATAACCAATCAGAACCTTTAAACTGTCATCCACCTTTTTAACTCTGAAAGGTGTAGTTAACCCAGCAAAAGCAATTGTTAAAGAAAGGGCTGAAACATTGACTTTCTTTTTATATGGATTTGGTCTCTCTCTCATGCTCAATATCAGCGCTTGCTACTGACAGCATACACCATTAGCTGAAAGTAATGTAACTGCCCATGGTAATTCATTAACTATGAATTTTGACCTTCCTGAGACGCCGTTGTGTCAGTGACACAAGAATCCAACCAGGAAGTAAACAGAGAAGGAGCTGTGTGCTGCTACACAGATGGAATAATTAATACTCACTTAATAATCACTTAGATTGTAAGCTCCTTGGGGCAGGGATCTCCAACCTCTTGTGTCAATCACTACCTAGCACTTAATTTGTTGTATCCTTGTTTTATTTTACTTGTATTGCTTAATGCACTTTTCCCTTGTTTGTATTGTACTTGAATCGCTGAATTGTACAGCGCTGCGTAAATTTGTGGCGCTTTATAAATAAAATTATACATACATACATACAATACCTTTCCTAACATAAAAGACTGACTAAGTATATTAGAAAAAAAAATGTATTATACATTTACAACACACATTACATTTTATTAATTGGGCCGGACTGTTCCTTTAAGGCCCTGTAATATTGTTCTTCCAGGCTGCTCTTAACATTTAAATAACGTAGCAACCAGACGAAAAATTTAAACTAAACATGAGCAAAAAAAGTTAAACAATTCATACCATACATACTAAAATTAATACCAGGGTGAACAGCACCTTTAATAGAAAGGTTTAGGGTTTAAGATTTTATTAAAATCTATTCACTTCTTTTCAACCTATTCACTGCAATAGGGTTAATTTACCAATCTTTCAGGGGAATTCATCAACATGGGCAATCCCTTACAGAAGTCTAGTAACCCATTACAACCAATCAACAGTGCATTCTCTGATATAAGGAAGCAAGAATAATAAATGACAATTTTTGATTGGTTGCTACGGATTACTAGACCTCTTTAAAGTTTTAGCTGTCGATGAATTCCCCTAACTTTATCATTAATGTTGACAAGTATGCTGATACCTCATATATATACCTGGTTATGAATGGCAACAAATATACACACCCAAAATGCCAGTGTACTGTTTCAGTTAGAATTGCTATTGATATCACTTGAATTTTTTGACAGGTTATTGAAAAATTTGTACTCCAATCTTTTTGATGGTGTTTGGAAACATAACACACAGGTACTAATACTGTGCTGTTTTATGCCACAATATTCAAAATCAGCGGTGTTACAGCATTTGTGGTGGCGACCGGGCCCAAAGCATCAGAACCTTTGTAGTGTACCGGGGGAGAGAGGCGTTGATCATGCTCAGGGGCCCGCTTACCCAAAGTTCCACCCCTGTTCAAAATGTGACTTTTCTTACTTTTTCATTAAACAATTCTCTGTAGTTTATCAAACCAGACTTCATCGTTCCCTTTTCTACAGCAAAATAGAATTCTTACTCAGCTGAAGCTCTCTGGAGGGAGGATTACAGTCAGAGAAGGAAAACAGGAGGTATAATTGTTTTACTTACAGCAGCTAAAAAAGATATACTGTACAGGTAGTCCTCGGGTTACAACTGCCTCGAGTTACATCGTTTCGGGGTTACGACGCTTTATACGATGCCTTGTTCCGACTTACACGGTTTTGCGACGTAAGTCGAACTGCATGCAACCATGCCTTGTTCCGACTTACACGGTTTTGCGACGTAAGTCGAACCATACTGTATGAATGTATGATTCAACTTACATCGAAATTCGGTTTACGATGCCGCGTAAGAACGGATCAACGTCGTAAGTCGAAGACTACCTGTATATGGTAATGAAAAAAGACCTACAGCTATCAAAATGGGACAAAAAAATGTACATTCAACTAAATGTAATACAAGTGAATGACATTTAGGAAAGGACTTGTTCACTTCAGAAATTTGTTTGAAAGGAACAGTCCAGCCTGATTAATATAAAGTAATGTGTGTTGTAAATGCATAATACATTTTTTCTAATATACTTAGTCAGTCTTTTATGTGAGCAAAAGAATTAAACATGCCTCTTGTATAGCAGTACATAGCTCCTTCTATGTTTTCTTCCTAGTCGGATGGATATAACACTCTTTTTCCACTGACATAATGGAGTCTCACGAAGGTCAAAATTCATAGTTAATGAATTACCATGGGCAGTTACAACAGTTACAGCTAATGGTGTATGCTGTCAGTAGCAATATCATGCTGATAATGGGCATGAGAGAGAGAGACCAAATCCATATAAAAATAAAGTCAATATTTCAGTCATTTCATTAAATATTGCTTGTGCTGGATTAACTACACCTTTAAGAATTAAAAAAAAGGTGGATGACAGTTTAAAGGTTCTGAATGGTTATTTAGCATTATCCAGCCTGTCAGTCAATTCCTTAACTCAAGATTCCAAACTGAACTGAAGAGGAAGGGGCTGAGAGAGGGGAGGAGCCTCAGTACCAAAAATTGTGAAGGAAACAGGGCCTTCAGCTGCTGGTGGTTCATCCATTGTCAACTTTAGTCAACTGTTGGCGACTAAACTGTTCCTTTAAGTATGATTTGTATCATGGTATACTATGCCAGTTTGCTCAGCAGTTTTTGAATTATTTACACTTTTTGATCTTGTTTACATAACATGACTAATTAAAACAATTTAAAAAGCAAAAAGGGAAAAGAAAACAAAGACCAATCACATTTTGGGGAATATTTAAAAAAGTTGAAAAGTTTCTGGCTTGAAATGCAGAAGAAACAGCCATTTTTTTTATATTGCTGTTTTCCCTATTTGCCAAGCTGTTCAAAGCCAATTTTATCACTCAAAAATATTCACTTACCTCAGGCTGGCAAAAATCATTGTTCCTTTCGGAACTGGTCCTGTCCTTTAGCCACAGCCCAAAAAGTTTTCTGTTTGGAAAAGATATCGATCTGTGGGCGAAATTGAATAAACTCGGAAAAGGCTGATTTCACTTTTCCATGTTTATTCCTGCGAGATCTCGGCAGTTTCTTGCGGTAAATATCGCGAGATTTTTTTCAGTCAATAGAAAATTTTCAATTGAAATTTTCCAAGTAAAGGTGCCATACTACTAATGTAAAGTAAACTACATTTCCTTTGAAAAATTCGATCAAAAAAAAACTCCACAAGTGAAAAGTTTCTGACAGTAAATATCAACTGAAAAAAATTTGTCAATATTTACCGCGAGAAACTTGTTGGCGGATGTAGCTTTTGCTCACGGTAAGTGCAGCAAAACGTGCTATGTACTCGTCTGCTGCCTTTACGTCGACACTCATGGCTTCCCCATGTCTCACAATGGATGCCAAGTTCTCTCCTTGAAATTGCTGAACCAGCCATGACTTGCCTTAAACGTATCTTCTGCTGCCTCTTCTGAAGTTGATGCTTCTTTGTTCTTCAGGTCGCTGTAAATGCTGCGTGCCTTCTCGTATATTACTGTCTCTGTCACGGTATCTTCTGCCAGCTCTTTCTCTTTCACCCACAGCAGCAGAAGCTTCTCTATTTCTTCATTGGTATTTGTCCATAATTGGGACAGAACTTTAGTTCTTTTCACTACATTTGCCACTTTGATGGCATCCTTTTGTTTTAGGATGGTGCAAATTGTGGATGCACTGTTGATCGTACATTTTAGCAAGATCCATCACGTGAACACCTTGCTCATGTTTTTCTATTATTTCTTGCTTTAGTTCTATTGTAATCATTCTCTTATTCCTCTCACCATTGTTTTTTTCACTCACTTTCTTCGGCCCCATCGTAGCACACAAAAGTTAGTTAAAACTGAAAGAATGCATCTAGATGACGCCGTGACCCTGTGATGTTGCGATCCGAGAGACTTCCCGAATTACTGTTTGGCTTTACGAATGACTGTCTGCTGATGTCTCGGACTTCAGCTTGGATCTCAAACAGTAAAATTAATCCGAGATGCACCTCGTATCTCAAGAAATCCATATGCCAAGAAACACATATTTCGAGGTATCAATAAAATTTTGAAGGTACTATATATCATCATATTATTTTGTAACTGTATACTGGATATGGGATATGGGAGGGCAGGCCATCAATAGGTCTGTTCATCTTTTTACTTTTAGGCAGATATTTGTAAAAATTGGAAAGGTTTTTCTCCTGGTATATTGATATTGATATATCTATAATTAGGTCCAAAATATTGATATCACTGATATTTATATTTGCTAAGTCCCTTCTGATCTTTTTTGTTTGTTTTATTTAGGGTGGCGAAAACCCATTATTCCCTATGGAGATAGCTTAGAACAGTGATGCCCAACCTTTTTTGGCCTAGGGGCCATATAAAATTGCAACATGCATCACAGGCCGCTTCAAAGTCTGCAACAAATTTTAAAGTAACAGCTGCGACAATTTTCCATAGTAAAGTCGCGACTGCGACAATATTCACATTATAAAGCCTCGATTGTGACAGTAACAGTCTATTGTGACTATCTTTATGTGGTGAATTTACACTTATACGCAACACGTCGGGTTTCAGAATTTGGGCCACGGGCCGGATAGCACCGCGTCACGGGCTCGATATGGCCCGCGGGCCGTAGGTTGGGCATCACTGGCTTAGAGCATTTTTTTCCAGTATCAAAAATTTTTATTCAGCAATATATAAATTAATGGAAATCAAAAATGTGGCGAAAAGGAAAAAAAAAACAGCGATAACGTGGAGAATAGCAGCAAAATTGATAGAATTGCAACGAATAAGTCTAAACGACCTTTATAAAATTTCCCCCATAGAGTTGACACAGGCTTAGAAAATCTTGAGCTGGGTGACTGCATCACTTGTGCAGGGTATTAAAATCCTCTTTAATTACACGAAATGTGCACTGGACATTTGGTTAAGTGGTGGGAAGCTATGAACATTTTATATGGTGCTTGATTATGTTTTGTATATTTATTGGAAGAATTAAAATATAAGTAGCTCGGGATGTGGAGCTAATTATTCTCTAATTGTTAATAACATTTATCTCATGTCAGGGTAAGTCAGGAAATCCTCTGGCCACTGTTTTCTGGCTCCTCTGTATTGTTGCCGTGAATGGCGTAGATGACATCAGTCTTTGCCTGCAGTTGATCCGGGAGCCTGCTGCACTCTGGTCAGCAGCTTTACAACTGCCCTGATTTAGCTTTTGTTTTGTGAGCTTGTGTTTTTGGGGTGTGCTGGTGACTGCATACCTGTAGCTTGTGCTTCCCATTATCCTGGCTAATAAATATGAGTTGATTTACTCTAGCCTTTGCCAAAGCTTGTCTACTCTAGAGCTGCCTTAGTATAGCTCATTAATCTGTATTCTGACCCCAGCCTGTTGTTACCCATTTATTCCTTTGGTTCCCTTGTTGCTTCATGCTCACTGTTTGCTCCAGTGCCTTTTCAGTCCACAGCTGAAAGTCTGGGGCTGCAAAAGGATGTTGTCGAACACTGGGCTATTTGGATTTTTGTTGAAGTTTAGTGTTGCTTGTTCCACCTTGGGTTCAGATACCACCTCGTTCCCTGACATTGCGGCAGCTATGGATCAAGAATAAAGGATTTTGGTGGAACAAGAGAATTAAAATGCTGGAGAAGATGTACAATGGTAACTGCCTTTCCATGGATTATTTTATAAGCAAAGAGAGAATTGAAGGCTTTGCAAAAGATGGCAAACAGGTAAGTTTAATAATGAAATAATGTGAATGATTTGTACGTAGCCACAGGCTTCTATGTGCATGAGTCGTCTCTGAGCCAAAGCTGAACTAATTCCATAAAAAAAATCCATAATGAAACAATATTTTGTGAAACTCTCACCTAGTGATATCAGTGCTGCAATGCAACACTGTAAAAGTACATATTGATTTGTATCATTGATTATATTACATAACTACCTCTGCTACAGGTGTAACAAGATTAACGCATTAAGTAAACTTTTTGGTAGATCGTGATTAAAGAGTTAGCAGTATTGACCAGCAATAACACGCTCTCACTCTTTTTAAATAAAAAGAATCCCAGGGCAGTTCTCAAATATAACTTCACAGCAGAGGCTTATTTATACGGAACTCAATCACAGCAGCCAAGTGCGTAACTAACGGGTTTTGCTGCAGTAGCGATCACACCAGAGACTTGAGGGGGTCCCACTGAATACAAACAATTTAAAGTTATATCAAAGAACTACTGTACTTTTACTTGTCCAACAAATAATGCTGCATGCAGGGACTAAGGGGTATGCGCAATGAAGTGCGAGCAGTGGCATAAAGGTCAGAATCTGCATTCATTCTACACCTTCCCAATACTGCATATTCATCAAATTGTTATTTTCTGTGATTAGTTTTTAGGAACATTCTCCCTATACATTTTTTTTTTTTTTTTTTTTGCCAGTTTTCTGAATAGCCACATCATTTCTGCTTCACTCCAAGACCTTGAAGAATTTTCATTTTTTGGTGTTACTGTTTTTTTAAATTTTCAATTGTTTATAGCAGGGGTCGGCAACCTTTTGGGCTGAGAGAGTCATATACGTGTGGCTCTGCTAAAGCCTTTTAGAATCCGGAGCCGCTGATGTATATGTGACGTCAGCGGCTCTGGATTGACTAGCAACCTTGAAGCGTGGTGATGTTCGCGGCCCCGGATTGGCTAGCAACCCGGAAACTGGTGATGTCAGCGGCTCCGGATAGTCTAGCAACCCAGAAGCGCTGAGAGAACTTTTACTCTACAGTGCTTGCCGGCAATTAGCCGGCAGACTGTAACAAGCGGTGCTTGCATGTGAGCATCGCTCATTACAGTCAAAGAGCCAAATTCGGCCATCAAAAGAGCCACATCTGTCTGACTGATGGTTTATAGTATATATAGAAATATAATAATATAGTATAAGTATAATTCACAATTTCTGTACTTTAATCATTAACCTTCTCAGTAATATACCAGGAGAAGAAATGAAGATACGCACTTCATAATTCAGAATATTTTTAGGTCACACACAAATGTTTCTTTAGTGTTCGTAATATAATAAGTGATCATAATATAATAAGGGTTCATAATGCTGTAGGTTAAAAATCTTTTTCACAATTTGAAACAGTCCATTGATTAGTAATATTATACATTTAATTAAAGGGACTGCCACACATAGAAAATGTATGTGGAAAAAAATGGAACTTGTCAGCAGTCGCTTGTCTGTGAAATGACTTAACAGCAGTAAGGTGCCAGCCTCAAATAAATAGTCTATGTAAATAGCCCAGCTTTAAAGGGGAACTATAGTCAAATTACATCTTTTTGATATGCAGTACTATACCTTATACCTTAGTGAGAAGAGTTTCTCCACAATAGATGTTTCATGTGATGCAGAATGATTGATTAGGCAGCAATGATAAACTCCTGCACCAGGAAATGTGTGTGTGTGTGCTGTCCAGTTTTCCGTGAAAGGATACCCTCCCCTGGATATTTTTGCCCTACTTACTACTTAACGCCTGCACACAAGTCAGCTTATTGTCTGTAATCTCCTGCTCTCCAAATGTAAACAATGAGGCCAAAAGGTCAGCACACTGCTTAACCAATAGCAGTTAGGCAGCTTTTTCTTCTCATGTCGCCTAATTTGGGAGTGGGAGGACAAAATGTCAGCTCTCTGGAAGGGAAACAAACAGCAAGGGAAACAAATGGCAAGTATTATTGCTTCCCTAAATGTTTTTTTAACTATTTGTGTCAGCAATTGGCTTAGTATAAAGGAGTTTTATATGTATGTGTGCAGTTATATCAGCACTATAGTGCCCCTTTAAAAACAACAGTACACAGTTTGCAATTGGTAAAGATTCCTGACAATATTCCTCAATAATTAATATTGATAACTTATGTATTACAACAAGCAGCATTTTGGCAACTGACATGTTAATTTCTTGCATGAATATAGTTACATGTTTATGATTTTGTATGATCTCTGAAAATCATAAATCTTTGCTCTACTCAGCTTTATACTGTGTATGTATCAATGCATATGACTTTATGGAACTGTGCATATGTGAAATATAACGAGCATGCAAGAGAACAGAAATTAATTCATAGGTGCGTACATAAACTGGTGCTGTAACCCATAGAAACTAAGCAAACATATGGTTGAATAATTCAAGCTTCCATGAGCCGACAAAAGCAAATTTCTGATTGGTTGCCATGACTTGCAACAAATACATATTTGTAACTATGTTTGTGAATAAATCCCAAAGAGATAATTGGAGATGAGATAAATATAATAAATAACCTAATTGAATCAAAGATACAGGATGCATCAAATGTGTTTAACATTCACAGTCAGAATGCATTATGCACATTACACTCTGCATCTGGCATAGGAATACATTCATTGTGTGTGTAGATAGATATGGTTCTTCGTGACGGAGACAGCTATTTGACTTAGTGTAGCACTTTATATTCACTGTGTCTGCACTGACTGAATAAAATTCAGCCTCCAAATTAGGAAACACTATGCCAGGACCACGCTGACATTTTTTAAACTTTGATGACTTTTCTGTTGCATGTCTCTGAAAATAATCTTCTACTTAAAAGATAGCCATATTAATCAATGTGAATAACGGCTGGAGCTTCAGACCTGAAACTGACATTTATTTATTCATTTATTGCACTTTTTTTTTTTTGGTTAAAAATTAAACGTCAGTTAGCCTAGGCTGAGATATCTTACCTTAAAATTTCATCGCTGCAGCGGACATTTAGGGGGTTATTCTCTAAAGTCCGAATTCGACTGTTGAATTCTCAAAGTGCGGATTCCCATTGCAAATCCGCCACTGCAATAATTCTCTCATTGTAAAGTCGTGAATGCAACAATTTTTAAAGTTGCGGCTGCGACAATATTTCCATAGTAAAGTCGCAATAATGACAATATTCTTATTATAAAGATGCAACTGTGACAGTAACAATCACGACTGTCTTTAGCTGGAGAATTTACACCTTTATGTGACAATTTGGACTTTAGAGAATAACCCTCACAGTCAACACATGCATACTATCACCTGTATCACCTATTGATGGGCTTAGGACTGCCCACTTTATTTTCCCAGGCGCCATTCCTAACTGCACAGGGATCATTTAGTCCAATGCTGTTTTTTCATGAAATAACACAAAGTAAGTCTATAGCACAAGCCTTCAGTGATTCAAGGTACGGTATATGTCAAATGCCTAGTCTCATATATACTGTATATCCAGTTATGCACTGTTATATTGTTATATTTTCTTTACTATGAAGCAGAAATAAATAAAAACCTAAGTACCACGGGACAAAGCCTTTTGAATAAAGCTTGGAGAAAGCGTGAGGATAATTGTGTAATTATAAATAAAACAAAATGGGAAGTAAAACTAAGGTGCTTAGAACTACAAAATTAATGTTATTAACAGAATAGCAATAGAAAAGTCATCTAAAGACATTCAAAAGAACATGAACTTTGGTCTGTGATGGAATCTTTAATAAACAGCCTAATGTCCTGGTACAAAAAGATTAGGATACTGGATTGGTTTGTATACAAACAAGTTCTTTAATCATAATATGTAGAGTTAAGGTACTGCTGCTAGACTGCAGATAGATATGTTCTCTTGGTGTACAGATTATCTGCTTAGGACACCTTTCAAAGCCTTCAGAGAAAAGTTCTCTGCACAATTGTTTTCGGCAAACCAAAGATTCCAACGATCTATACTTGGATCATCTCATGCACTGCATTATGGGAAAGTTCAAGTTGATGGTTGCTAAAATAGGGAGATACTAGCAAGAAGCAATATTATTTAAACTGGCAAAGCAGCACTTTTTGAGGATGATAGATACACCTTATACTGACACATTCCTACAATAAGTGGGGTGATATCTAGGTTACATTAAGTGGGCAGGTATATGCCAGATAATTACAACCTCTATAATACATGAAATGAAATTTATTAAACTTGGAAAGACCACACTGGGTTTTTCTGAGTTTACAGAGAGAAATCTTGTATTGTTCTCATAAGATTTTTTTCGAGATTGAGTTTTTCTATCCTGATTTTTCAAAAACTTCGATGGAAAAGTAGCCATGTACAGTGTGGCTACCTTTCCATAAAAAAAAAAGAAATTCAGAAAATCGAGATCTTGAAAAATCTCATGAGAACAATGCGAGATTTCTCTCGTTAAACTCGGAGAAACTCCGAGCAGTCTTTCCGAGTTTAATAAATGTCACTGTTGGAGTACTATAGAATGCAAATACTCCACAATGCTACAGCCTATGGCTACTGCAACCCTTAATAAATCATCTGGTCCACATAGTCCAAATGATTAATTTCTAAGGATATCAGAGTTAATTCACATAGCTTTATATAATTTGACTGCTATGGGGTATTTGTATTTTTATAAGCTGATAATCGTTACTTTTTCATCAACCCCTCTAAAGCATTTGGTTTATATGATGATGGCTAGTGCCCCCCAGAATTGATTTATTTTATTTGTTGGAAATCTCAATCGTGTCTTTTGCATCCCTCCTATGGTAGGCAAAAATGATGGAGAAAGGAAGATGCCATTCAACCTAGGCAATCTACAGTTAGATAGCTCCATACACCCTATGGAATAAATTTAAAAAAAACCCTGAATACCCTATTCAAAGAATAAAAATATTTGAATGATAAAATTGTTAGTTGATTCAGATTCAGTTGGATCTTTCAAACTATGCACCATGTAGACATAATGAAAATAGATGTTAGTAATATACATTATGATGTGCTGATCTGCTAATGATATCATGGTCTGATAGGTACAGCTGATAAATACAATTTCCTTGAATGGTTTCCAATTTTATGCTTAATGAAACATTTTCCAATTTTAAGGTGTGAAAGTTGTGTGTGAACTTTCTACAGAGGATATAATTTCCCCTAAAAAAAAAAAAAGAAATTGACAATAAATTTATTGGTGGTGATACAGACTTTATTAAATCCAGCGAGTAATATTTTTTTTTTTCAAAAAGTCTTTAAAGAAGTTGAAAATCTTTCTGTTAAACTCCTCTTCTACGTTTGGCTACAAATGACTTTAAATATAGCTACTTTTAAGCTCTGTTTCCTCAGAGAGAAATACAACAAGAGGAATCTGAAATGGCAATTTATATACAGTTTCATGCGATGAATAAAAATTGACAATTGACATGGCTTAGGATGCAGCAATCCTGGATGAAATGTAATGCAAAGTGAATAGCCTTGCTCTACTGCATCCAGATTAGGATGGTGTGGCAGAGAGGCAATCACCTCATGAGCTGGAGTCATTTGCACATTATGGGAAACCTTTTAAGGCCACTGGTGGATCAGAGGCTATAGTATAGTAAAGCAATGGCAGGAAAAATCTCCAATAAAGGATATTTGGAAGGAACAATACTTTTTTGTACCAGAGCTAAAAGTGTAATTTACCAACAGAACGGTATTCATAATATTGTTATAATATTAAGCACTGACATATTTCACACATCTGTTCATTAGGAATAAGCCAAACAATATAGAAATATTCCATACAAACCCAGCCTGATATAAGCTGAAGAACTTGCACTGTGAAAGGAAAAAAAAAAAAAGCAAAAATGCAAACCGGGGTGGGCAATTAATTTTTCCCATGGGGCCACATGGGAAATAAGAATGGCTTTAGAGGGCCAGATTACCCTCACAACAATCCCTCCCCTTCTGTACTCCCTCCCATGCTGAGTTCGCCTCGGCTCCCCTATGGCTGCAAAGTTCCCAAGGTATCCTGTTCCTGGATCTGCATCTGTTCCTGAACCTGGCACCTGTGTTTCTACATCTAGTACGCCTGCTGGTGTAGTGGGCTCTGGTTCACTTCTGTTTCCCTACGGTGCCCCAGTTCCTGTGGTAACCCTGTGTTTGGGTTTTCTGCCGTGTTTATATTTCCAGACTTGTTCCTGTTTATCCTGAATCCATTAAAGTGTTCTGTTCATATCATGTACTGTTCCTGGATTCCTACCTGTTCCAGTCCAGTCCTAGACTTCTTTCTGTTACAATAAAAAAATCTTCGTGCTGAATTTCTCCTTTAAGAATCAACTTAATGCCATACTGAGCTGCTTCTTATTGGGAGATGATGGGGTCTTTAAAAAGTTAAATACAAATTTTGCTTGATAATCCAAGTTAAAAATCACATTGAGAGATGCATGATCAAGGTTTCAGTCTCCCTTTTATCAAGACCAAAAAAAAAGGACATGAATGTAAACATTTTGCTTAATAACACATTTAACGGCGAAAGTTATTAAAGTTGAAAAGACCGATCTCGGTCTTTTGAGTTTATCCTGTGAGATCTCGAGTTGATCCCGTGTGATTATTGCTTGAGCTTTTCAATCAAATTTTTTGATGGAAAGGTAACCATACTTGACATTAGTAGCATGGCTACCTTTACATTGAAAAATTAGATCGAAAAACTCTAGCGATAATTTCGCAGGACCAACTCAAAAGACAGAGATCGGTCTTTTCCATTTTAATAACTTTCAGTTGACTTTTAAATGCCACAATGGGGCCATTAATGAAGAAAGTGTTAATTTAATACACAATACTTGGACATTGCATTTTGTATTGGTGCTGCTGTTGATTATTGCTGCCTGAGAAATGCATGACCTCAGATCATATCAACTAGAGGCCAGTTGGGACCTTGTAAGTGAAGCACATTTCAATATAAACAACTACTCCCATTTAGCCCCAGTATTGGCAATGTGGATTTCAATTTTATTTCCAAATTTTATTGCTGTCTAGATTCTGCTTCCCAAATGCTGGAAAACCACTGAAATTAGTAGACAAAGCCAACTCACTGTAACTGGATCTTTTTAATAAATGACTGCTATTGTGGAAAAAAAAAACAACTATTTACCTATAGTGACTTTAAACTGTCATCACCAAAAGGGTTATGACAAATCTATATTGTCAACGAAGGGTAGAAACCTGATATACACTTCACTTTCAGTTTGCTGACAAAGAATAGAATATGTCATTTCTCTGATACTGCCATGCTTCAGTAATGTTATCTTTGTGCAGTAAGTGACCCATGAGATTTAGCTGTCCACTCAGATTCACAAACCAGCTCTAGTTTATCATCCGGTCATGTTATGAAGTAGAGATTTCCTAAGAAAGTTAGTACATAGGGTATGGGAAACTAGTGAGATGAAAAATCTAATTTACAAAGAGGTCCTATGTGGCACAAGCAAGATAGCAAATTATTTCTTTAGAACCTCGAGAAACGGTTAAAAAAAAATAGAGATGATTTCATCTAGACAAGTTTCTAATAAGATCCAAAAGTTATCTTTCCAAGACAGCTGGCAGATTATAGTTAACCCTTTGTGGACTGCAACCCTGTGACACTCTCCTAGTTTTTTTTTTCTTTTTTCTTTACTTGAATTCAGGAACCTCAAACAGCCATCTCCAAATGAGAAAAAAAAATTAAAAAAAAATGTAAACAAGATTAGAAAGCGTTTACCGACAGAGGTGAGATTAACATAAAAAATTGTCTTCTGGAATTAATTTACATGCCATTATAACACGAGTGCTCATATTGGCTTTTCTTTTTTATGAAGATGAAATTTAATTCTCCACAAGGGAAAATTGCCATGCGTTCTGTGAGCACATCTACGGGATTAAATTATGTATTTTCAAATGCACACACAAATGGCGCTGGCAATGAATTTGCTTCTGTTTCCTATAAACTAAGGGGAAAGAAAAAAAGGAAAAAGCATTTGTTCTACAACATCATTTAGATTTTTGTTGGGTTGACATCACCTGCTTTGAATTTAAAGTATTTAGAGAAATTCACTTTTGACTGTACCAGTTTCCCTATTATTCGTTTTATATAAACATGTGGCCTTGTCATTTGTTGATACGTAAAACACATACCTCCTTTTTTTTTTTGTTTTACAAAAAAATGAAATATCCACCCTCTGATTGATTATTGTTATCTTTATTAAAATGATGTCTTTTTTTTAATTTAATTGTACCTTGAGTTTAGGACATAAATATTTATCAAAGGAATACTAAATTCTTTAGCTGGTGGTAATCTACCAAGTCAGCCTGTCATTGTTAATTATGACATGCATGCAAAGCTAAGATTTATCTTTCCACTGAATTTTTCCTTCAACAATGGTATAATTAAAATAGAAAAGAAGCAGCAATGACAGGCTGTCTGGATGATAGGTTTACCACCAGCTAAAGACTTTAGTTTTCATCTTAAGCTACCCCTTATCTAACAAGGCTAATTGAGGTTTCTCAGTTAGCTAGGTACTAGCCTTCCACTAAGATCAGCCTCCGATTAGAGGCTGTAAACAGAGAAAGACAAAAAAGTACAAAAATGGTCTTAGGTGTAACAGATAGACTACTAGACTAGATAGACTACTAAATACCCTTCTGTACCCATTTGTCTATTTCCTGTTGTTCTAAATTAGCCTACTAAAGCTTGAAGTCAGCAGTTACTTGCAATAGTTGTAGATCTAAGTCTTGATGGAATATTCTCTGAAGTAGGCTATACCCAGAAGAATATATCTAACTTCTGACCAGGTGATCTAAACACTTTTTGCCACAATAAAGTACTTGTTAATAGGCACATCTTAGGGCAAAATTGTGGCTCAGTGGTTTGTACTACTGCCTTGCAGCACTGGGCTGTGGGTTCAATTCCACCCTGGAATTCATCTGCAAGGAGTTTGTATGTTCTCCCTGCACTTGCGTGGGTTTCCTCTGGGCACTCCAGTTTCCTCCCACAATCCAAAAACATGTGTTTGACTGAATAGGGAAACTAGATTGTAAGCTCCATGGAGTAGGGTTAATCTCTGTTAAGTGCTGTGTAATATATCAGCACTATACAAATACATACATAGAAATTATTATTTTACTGTCTACTCAGAAAGATAGAAGGGATAGAAGGCAAAGGAAAAATGTATATTTTTATGAAAAAGTAGATTATTCCTGCTTCTTTGTCTAGGGAAGATCAGGTGATTTCTAGTGAACTCCAGTTTTTTCTATACACATTCATGAACCTCCTTCATGCAAAATAGCACAAAACTAACATTTGCTTCACAATATGACCAGTGAACAAATGGAGATCCATAGCACATTAAAACATAACTTGGGAACATTTAACAGCTCTCCAGATGCACTAGTCCTAACTCTCTTTAGAACTGAAAACATTTTTTAAAATCTTCATGGGAGCTCCTCCAAAATCTCACATAAGCATGTGTGGTCCTTCTGTACCAATAAAGAAAAAGAACATGCAACACATTTGAAATAATATTTTCAAATTCTTTACCTGTCCCAAATTTATATCCCTAATTAAAAAGTCTTCAACCACCTAGCTAGAGTTCTTCTTCCCAAAAAAAATCCCACATTTGTATTGAAGAAAGAAAGAAAAAGGAGAAAACCACCCACTTGAGAGCATCATTGTTTGGTTCGGGTTTCCGATTCTGCCAATCAAGCAGCTGTTCAGAACTTTAACACTTAGTAAAGGAGAAGACCCTCTTCTTTGTGCCCTCCATGTATATTCAGTACTTGGAATGGCGCTGTTCAACATACCTACCCCTAGATATAGCAATGTCAATAGGAAAAAGTCCAGCTTCAAAACATTAAGTACATTTGCATTTGGAGGGACAATGTAAATGAAACAGCAAGTGGTCACTGCTGTGGAAAGCATAATATACTAGAAGTGCAGGTGTTTCAGGTTGTACAGAAGTGTCACTGCTATTAAAAGTTCCCGCCACATCTGAACCTTGAATCCTCACAGCTATTTTGTAATGAGCGGTGCTTGCATGCGCGCACCTCTTGTCACTGCTACCAGCTGAATGCTGACAGGTGCTGTAGAGACATAGCTCTTACAGCACTTCTGGGTTCTTGGCCAATCAAGGCCAGCTGACGTCACACATGATGTCAGCAGCAGGGGATTTAAATATGAGCGTTGTGATTAGCACAGCGCTCGACTATTGATGTCATAATGTCAGTATAGGTGAATACCAAAGGATCTTCTAGCCTGGCATTTGTTTCAAGATTATCTGTCTTTCTGTCTATGTTTCTGTTACAGCCTGCTACTGCCTCAGAGATACAGCTTCTTAAAGGGATCAGCTCCATGTGTCCTCAGCTAAGAGGTTCTGCAGCATCTGTGTGAATCTCTTCACAGCTTTCACTGTAGCTTCTATTGAGTTCAGCACTGGTTTGTCTTTACAGCGTTGAGCCAGGAGTGATAGTCCCAGGAGTGGATATCAATATCGTACTCTGCGCTGTTTCCAGGAGGTGCTGTGAGTTATACTTTCGTGGGTGCCCATGGGTGCTGTAAGTGATGTTTCTAATAGCTGCTCCAAGTGATCTAGTTGCAGTTCAGCTGTTCCAGGTTAACACCATTGTTTCCAAGTGAGTTATGCAGCTGTCACTAGTGGGGGGTTAACCTGAGGTTCATGACTTCGGAGGTGCCTAGCGCAAAGGCCATATCTCCTTGCGGGGGTTTCAGCATGAAGACCTGGCCCTCAGGGTTAACCAGAGTCAACTCCCACTGTGGTTCAGAGGATCCACACCTTCCTTTAAGTCATGTTTGTTCTTAATTCCTTGTGTTCCCTGTTACTACATGTGCGCACTGTGCACCTTTGTGCTTCCAGAAGGTGTACCACCTTATATTGTATCCTTCATGTTTAGTATGCCTTAGTGCTTCCAGAGGCGTAACTGGTTCTGGGTTCACTATAGTGCCTCTAGTGGTAACCCAGTTCCCGTGGTAACCCCATGTGTGTTCCCTGAAGTCCGTGACATATCTTCAGAAACAATACCTATCAATTTTTAGAACCTACTAGAAAAATCATGTTGTGTGTAGAATACCATGGAGAGAAATCAATATGCCTGATAAAAGAGAAATATTTCCAAAAAGATATATAGATATATGTGTCTGCATACCCTGTTTCCCTGAAGACATCCCCTGAAAATAAGACCTAGTGCAATTTTTTCCAAGCTTAGAAATATAAGGCCTCCCCTGAAAATAAGACCTAGCTGCAGTAAATTACTGAAAATATATCGTACCAGTACCGTGTCCCAAAAATAAGACCTAACTGCAGTAAAGTACTGGCAATATACCGTACCAGTACCGTGTCCCAAAAATAAGACCTAGCTGCAGTAAAGTACTGGCAATATACCGTACCAGTACCGTGTCCCAAAAATAAGACCTAACTGCAGTAAAGTACTGGCAATATACCGTACCAGTACCGTGTCCCAAAAATAAGACATCACCTGAAAATAACCATTTTCACCATGATTAACACCATGATTAAGTGCTATAAGCGTGAAACGCATAGGTGCCATCCTCGCTTTTATCCTCTTTTGTTTTAAATGTATTAAATAAAAGAATCGGTTTTACATAACTTGGAGTGCCGGAGAGTTTTCCTGTTGTTTGGATTCTTCCCTGAAAATAAGACCTAGTGCATCGTTAGGAGTAAAAATGAATATAAGACAAGGATAGAGTAGTCGTGTCAGTCCACAGATGTAAAAAAAAATGAGTATTGCAATACTTGGTGTTACTTTATATATATATATATATATATATATATATATATAGAAGCTGCCCTCCTATAGGCGCCATAGGCAACCCCCCACCCAGCGCCCCCCCGTCCTGCACCGTCCCCCCTGCCCCACAACGCCCCCCTTGCCCCGCACTCCCCACTCACCTTCAACACTGCCGTCGCCATTACATAAAAAAAAATGCACGCATGCACCCTCCTGGACACCCGGCGCCCCTAGCAATTGCCTATTCGGCCTAATGGGAGAGCCGGCCCTGTATATATATATACATATATGGAAGAAGAATAAACCTTCTGAAAGTTATTTATATATATATAAGATATCACCAAGTAGAGAGAGAGAGTGTTGTATTAGAGGGGAGGTTTTTTTGCCCGTTATGCAGACATACTGCTGAAGGTCAAGTCCAAGTTTTGAAAATCACCCAGCTGCAGACTACAGCCTGATTAAAAGGCTGCTGGGAGAGCCAGTTGTGGTTGGTTGGTTGGTTGGTTGGTTGGTTGGTTGGTTGGTTGGTTGGTTGGTTGGTTGGTTGATTGGTTGGTTGGTTGGTTGGTTGGTTGGTTGGTTGATTGGTTGGTTGGTTGGTTGGTTGGTTGGTTGGTGTGGGAAGTCAGAAAGTTGATTCTGTGGCTGAAGCTGAAAATACAGGGTCTCTGCTATACAACTTGGATTTATAGCACTGTAAAACCACAAAGAGACGACCCAGGAGAAGGGAAGGTACTCTGTTGTTTTGTTTACCAAACCTTTATGGGGTGCAATTACCCACTGTGTTTTTTTGACCAAGGACTTTTCCCTGTGGAAATTACTAATTTTGAAGTGACTGTTGTTTTGCCAAAGAAAGGCTGTGTTTTAATTTCATTTTTCCCTTTAATATACTGTACATTTGAATACAAAAGAAATTGGCTGTTTGCCGTGTGTTAAACCCTAAAGGCTGCTCCAACACTTGATTGATGCCCTACATATGGTGGAGGATGCAGACACACAATCTTTTAAAGGAACAATACCCTTAAAGGCAAGGTTGTTAAAGGGATGTTTGTGTGTTTTTTAAAGTTTTCCTGCGTAATAGTGGCTGCCATGGGAGACATAGTGAAGGGGCTCTTGCATGCTGCGCAGATGCAACAGGAAGCTAATGCACAACAGCAACAAATGCATCAGGAAGCCATGAGGGCTCAACAACCAGCCCAGCAGGCTCAATAAGAAACCATCAGGATACTTATGGCACAGCTGAATACACAAACTGACACTTGCCAAGCTTGCTTGGGACAACAGCAGCAAGGTTATCTGCAATTACAACAAGCAATAAAGGTCCTGGCTACAAGGACCCCTCTGGGGAATACCCAGGAAACCCCTCGCCAAGGCGTGCAGAAAGTGGTACAAAAGATGACTCCTGCAGATGATATGGAGGCATACCTGCTGATTTTCAAAAGAATTGCAAAACAGCATTACCAGAACCTGACTGGGCTACTGTTATAGCACCATACCTTATTGGGGAACCCCAGAAGGTATATAATGACATGCTTCTGGAGGATGTGCAAGATTAAACAAAAATCAAATAGGAGACTCCAGCCCGGCTGGGAGTCACCCTGCAGGTGCGTGCCCAGAGGGTACATGCTTCAGAGTATGATACTGAAAATCTGCCAGGTCTCAAATGTGTGATCTTCTTCACCTGATATGTCAGTGGCTGCAACTGGAAAAGTTAACAACCAAACAGATAGTAAAGAGAATGGCCTGTGATCGCTTCCCTCGTGCCCTACAATGTAAAGTTCTTCACTAGATATGCCAAGCAGAACCTAAGGATTCAGATTACTTTGTTGCCATCACTGAAAGAATCCTGGTTACAGAGGCAATTGGGAAAGGAACTGCTGCACTGCTTGGAGAGACTGCCTTCGGGGGAGCGTATTTTGGCACTTTTGTTTAGGGCACCATTAAACCTTGTTCCAGAATGGGCAGCAGTCTGCCAGAAAAAGGAAAAGGTAAGTCAACCTCATTGCGTGTAAAGCTTGGATTTCTATGGCTGTATGTAAGACCACAGTGTAGATTGTATTTTACAGCTACTGCCTGCATGCCTAGGGGTGAGTGTACACAAATACAAATGCGTGTGCATTTTTTAAGAGCCAATGCTACACAGTATTGTGGATATTATATGGGGCCACTGCTGTACTGTATAGGGGGTATTATATGGGGCCACTACTGCACTATACTGGGGGCATTATATAGAGATGACTGTGACACTGCATTGGGTATTTTATGGGGGCACTGCTACACTGTACTGGGGGCATTATATAGAGAAGACCATGACACTGCATTTTGTATTATATGGGCCCACTACTACACTGTATTGGGGGCATTATATAGAGATGACGGTGATACTGCATTGGGTATTATATGGGACCACTTCTTCACTATAATGTTACTTGGTGAAGTCACTGGTTGATGAGAAGGGGGCCCCTCTATTGATTCAGCCTAGGGCCCCGTGTGCTTTTAAAGGAGAACTAAAGTAAAAAAATAAAAAAGAACTGTTAAAATACTTACCTTATACAGAGCCGATTGATTACAGTCAACAGCATAAGCTGTGCTGTAATTAGCCGGCACCTGATACTCCTTCCACCTTGTTTTACTTTGGGTGAAAAAGGGCTTAAACATCATCACGTTACTTGCAGGGACCAATGAAAATGCTCCCCGCAATGAGCGTGATGATGTATGAGGCCGGAGAAGGAAAAGAAGGAGCTGCCTGCTGGCTTCTCAGTCAGCCAGTGCTGTGAAGAAAGCATCGGGGGAAGCTTCGGCTGCCGGCTAATTACAGCACAACTCATGCTGTGACTGTAATCTGTATAAGGCTCTGTATAAGCAAAGTATTTTATCAATTGTTTTTTATTTTTTTACTTTAGGTCTCCGACTCTGTCCAGGATTCTACATTTGTTGTTAGAAATAAACAATCTATAGGACCTTAGGGGACAAAGACAAAAATAACTTATTTGGCTGACTCCTGGCTCTGTATTACTAGGTTACACTCATTCCAAATTGACATATCCCTAAACCGAGTACTGAAAAAGTTATGCAGAAGAAATGATTTTCAACATGACCGTAGACAAAATATGCCTCACACTTCATCTGTGGCCTGTTCCTCTGCTGCGTTGTGAATCTTTATTTGGGCTAGAGGTGCAATATTAATATTTCATTATCCTGGGGATCTTGCTAAAAACAAGAAGATTGAAAAGCAAATCACATTTCACTGCCAACACAGTAGTCAAGGATTTAGCTTAACGGTGCAGCCATTGGGGAATTATCTATTTTCAACAAGCAAACAATTGAAAATGTATGTCAAAGATAACATAGTTTTCTCAACAACAGTTTTATCACATTGCCTAGTGAGTTATTAACATATACAACCCCCTAGTAACAAACTGATGTCTTTGTCAACCTATGGCATTTTACGAGCTATTTGCAGGTCTCACAGCTGGCAGGGTGCACAGTTATACAGATTAAATATCCCATTAGCCATTTATTCACATTGAGGAAATGAGGTTTTTTAAATTGGATTAGTTGTGATTTTTCACAACTATAATATATACAGTGCACAATAAACAGTGCTTCTAATTGTGCTTGCTATAAGCAATTGTAAATAAAGACAATTAAAATATCTTAATTTAATCTTTATTTCCAGAGGGTAAGTCACATATTGGTTAGCTTCAATGATGTCAGAATATTTAAGTACTGCTAAAGAAACAAAATCTTGTATGTTTATGGGAACCTACTGGGGCTTATTCAGCGGGAATAAGGGGAGTTATTAACTACAGTCTGAATTGTTGTGTACAGGTGTGAATTCACCAGCTAAAGATGGTCGCAATAGACTTCTACTGTTCCAGTTGTGCCTTTATTATGATAATATTGTCACGGTCGCGGATTTGCTATGGGAATCCACTGTTTGAGAATTCGATAATCGATAACCCCCAAAGTGAAAATTCAGCTGTTAAAGTGATTTCTCATCACTTTGGGTTGCTACGATCTGATAGTTGCATATTCTCTACTCCATATTCACTAAGCAACAGATTCCCATAGCGAAGAATGGCATCGGCCTTCATTTGCTCCATAGCCATCTTGATCCGGCAAAGTAAAACTGATGAATGCAACACATTATGCTTTGCCAAATTCACTACTTTGACAGTTTGCAACCATTGATGAATAGCCTAGTTACCTGTGTACATCCATTCAAACTGATGTGAAGTAAGTTTGTGACCATCATAAGAGAACTGGGAAGTGGTCAATGGATGCAAATTCTGACCTTTACGTGACTGTTCAGACTTTCATGAATAAGCCCCACTGTAACATAATAACATAACATAGTTTATAAGGCTGAAAAAAGACACAAGTCCATCCAGTTCAGCCTATTTTTCTGCAATGTTGATCCAAAGGAAGGAAAAAACCCATGAGGCAAGAGCCAATTATCCTCATATTAGGGAAAAAAATCCTTCCCGAC